>CM035806.1:141827433-141909933 GCA_020466095.1 Chlorops oryzae
AACAAAATCGACCCATTTCTGAAGCGGTTGGTGGCTGGTGATGAAAAGTGGGTCACTTATGACAACGTCAAGCGAAAACGGTCGTGGTCGAAACACGGTGAACCGGCGGAAACGGTGGTCAAGCCAGGATTGACGGCCAGGAAGGTTTTGCTGTGTGTTTGGTGGGATTGGCAGGGAATTATCTACTATGAGCTGCTCCCATACGGCAAAACTCTTAACTCGGAACTCTACTGTCAACAATTGGACCGTCTGAAGGATGCAATCGCCCATAAGCGGCCAGATTTGGCCAATAGGAGAGGAATTGTGTTCCATCAGGACAACGCCAGGCCACACACATCGATAGTGACTCGCCAGAAGATCCGGGAGTTTGGTTGGGAGGTTCTTCTGCATCCACCTTATAGTCCGGACCTGGCACCAAGTGATTACCATCTGTTCCTGTCCATGGCGAACAATTTTGCTGGTGAAACATTCGCTTCAAGAGAGGCTTCTGAAATTCGACTGTCTCAATTTTTTGCTAATAGGAACGAGGGCTTCTATGAGAGAGGCATAATGAAATTACCTTTAAAATGGCAACAAGTTATCGAACAAAACGGCGCATATTTGACCTAAATCGGGTCATTCTAACTATCTTAAATAAAGCCCTCAATTTAATGCAAAAATAATGGATTTCTTTTTACTACACCTAATATTAACTAATAAGTAAAGACTTTTAGTTTTTCAGTCAAACGATAATTGTTAAACTGAGTATTTTTTTTGTCAAAAAGAAAAGTCTTTGTGAGATTAAAATTCAACCATTTATCCAATTTAAATAAAATTGGTACAAATCGATTGGTTTAAACTTTTAGTAACCAAGAATTTACAACGTATATTATATAGCTGTTACGGTCCCTGGTTTGGACAGCTTACAAATAATTTATTTTTTATTTATTCAGGATTTCCAAATGCACTTTTTAATAGACTTTGGCCTTCTCAATTATAAAAATATATTTATGGGAGACTTTATAGTGATTTTGAAAAAAAAAAAAAATTTGAAACATTTTTAAATACAAAAACAAATACTTTTTTAAAATTAATAAAAAAACGCGAAAATCATCCGATTTTCATCTTCTTCTTTTTCTAGCGTGTTCTTTCCCGGCTTATACCAGGGTCCGCATGTTTTCAATTTTTTCTCCATTTTCTTCTATCCACTGCATCCTCGATTCTTAGATCCGTTGCTTGGAGGTCCATTTTAAAAATGTTTAGCCATCTTTGTTTTGGTCGTCCTCTTGGCCGAACCACTGTTGCCTCAAGCCTCAAACCTCTCTTTGCCAAAGTGTTCTCAACAGCACGCAGGACGTGTTCATACTATCGTAATCTTGCATTTTATCAGCTCTTGACCATATCGATTTCTGATCTTGTCGTTTGATATCCGATCAAGACGTGTCAGCCCGGAGATCCAACGAAGGTTTTTGTATTTAAAAATGTTATATCAAAATAATTGAAGTAGTCGTTTTGCTTGCGTATAGGTCAGGTATTTTATATAAAAAAAAGAAAAAGAACTACAAAAAAGCGCAAAAAACAGCAAAAAAAATGGGGAAAATCGATGAAAAATGGGGAAAAAATAGAAAATAGGCTTAAATGTTGATTTTCTCAGTTGAAATGTATGTTGTGATGGTGGAAATAATAATTGCGAGCCGTTTAAAGATAACACATAAAATTTTGAATGCAAAAAAAGTGACTTAAATGGGCTGAAAATGGTCGAAAATCGACAAATTAACCGATTCAAACAAAACGTCATAAATTTTTCCCAATGATCCAATTTGGCAACTTTCATCGATGCAGTAGTAGTCAGGGAACTCACCCAAACACAACCATAGTACCAAAAATTTCGTGTCAAAAACTATCACAGTGTAATTATTAACCCTGCATGGGCTACAGAATGGTGGTTTTTTTAAAGTCTTTTTTTCTTTTAAGTTCAGTTCTCTTAAAGGGAAGATTCTTGAAACATTTTGCAATGCTCTTAGCCTTGTCCCTGATTTTTTTTTTCAATTTTATTTTTCTCCTCTATTGTTTTTTTTCTTTTTTTGTTTACTTTTGGGAGGCGAGAGGCTACCTCTGCCATTGTAGTTTCGGGATGGACTTGCTTTTGGACTTGAATACTTAGGCACTAAATTTTTCCTGCTGTTCTTGATGTTTCTGTTGTTGTTGCCGTTGTTGTTGGTGTGTAATATTTTTATGTAATTTTGTAATAAATCAACGAAATGCACTCTCGACGCGCTATTCATGGCGTGTTGCAATCGTTGGCGTAGCATTTTCTGCTATTTCCATTGGTTGTAACACATTGCAACTGGTTGCTGCCGTCTCTCTGTCGTTGCTGCCGACTGTGAAAGCATTTGGGAAAGAAATCTTTTTCCCTTTTCCTGCCCTTTTCTTTTTGGGCGTTTTTTTTTGTTTTTGATTTCTTTCCTTCATTTTAACTTTTCCATTCTTTGCTCTTGTGCAATGCGTTCCACTTCTGGGAATTTATGCATGTGGCGAGAGTTTGCTTTCAACAACCGAGAATGTTTAATGCTATACTTTCGGGCTCAGAAGTTTTCACTCTTTTTTTTTTAAAGGGTTTTCCATTCGGAGAAGGTTAAAGCTGTCCCCCTCCAGCCCCTCACCGTTTTGCTTCCGTTTCTATGTTTTCAAATTTTACGGTAGAAACTAAATTGCTTTGGCTTGTTATATTTGGAAAACAAAAGGGCACTCATTTCCATATGACGCCTACCTTAAGTGCCACATAACCTTAGAGAACGGAGAGCGTAAGCCTCGGTGTCATTGAAAATTTTTCAAGAACCATTTACCAAAGATATAATGATATCATATAGATAGCTGCGGCGAAGTTAGAGGCAGGGGAAATTGCAAGAAAACGTCTCGAAAAAATTTATAACGATCGAAGTTTTAATTCCAATGGCCCAATTTTTTGTACATCAACTTGAGATCTGAAGGTAAATCGTTTTTTTTTTTATTTGTTCTCTGTTTTTCCTGGAAAATTGCAATAGTTCATATAAAAGGCTCGATAAAAGATCTAAATTGTTGAATTTTTCCAAAGGACGGAGAAGAAAGCAACAAGCAAGATGGGGAAGTTCATGTCGACCTGATTTGGTTAAGTTATACATAATTTTGACCCAGTTTTTGTCTTGAAAAATATCTGCCTTTAAAGTACCTGTATGTTTTCTGAGGTCGAAATTTCCTCAGTTCAACTTTTCTGAGACATTCATAGTAAATCCTAACTTAAAGAATATTTTTGTTTGAAAAAAGTGAAACAGTCCCTCTAAAAGCTATAAGTTTCTTAGATTTGCTTTCGAAATTAGGCACATATTTTAGGGCACACGCTTTGCAACACGGTAAACTTAAGCCAGCCAATCTCGAACCGCAGTTTCTGAAAGTACTTGGTGAATATAGCAACTCTCTGTATTTGATTTAGTCAAATTAGCTCCAGTGGTTTTTAAAATCGATTTCAATCGATATGGCCGAGAACTAAGTTGCACACTTAATTATGCTTATATCTCGTAACCTGTTCAACGTTTTCTTTTCCTGCCTATGACAAGGCTTCAGCCCTCGACTCATTTTGCATTGGCAAAGTGCTATCAAGGACCGCTCAGATGAAGTTAGTTTACAACAGGAAAATTTCCAATTATAACTTTTCTATATTTCAATGAAAAGATATTCAAAAAATTCTCTTAATTCTCGTTAAAGAGACGTAATTTTATCTTTTAGGGTCAGGTCAGCAAAATATTTTAACCTTAAATAAGTAAAAATTGACTTAATTTTGACCCATTTTGTTAGTTGGGAATGTTTTCGAAATATGCAAAATTTCAAATTTGAATATTCAAACGGTCCAGATGTGTGCCCGAAACATTCAGCTTTCATTGGTCTTTTGAAGCACAACAGCATAATGGATTTTCGTGATCATAGCATGAATGCATGCCTTCAAGGAGGAGTTTTGGGCTTGAGAGAAATTATTTCATTCAGCAAAGCAATGGAAGGAAAGAAAGCAGAAGAAAGAATGCTTAACAAAAACGCTAATTTTTTTAAGATAATTCCATTAGGTCGGACTTGGCTATGTGCGAAAGCTTATAAAAAAGTGGTCACAATAGTCTCTTTCGAAAGGAAGGAAGGAGCTCTCATTAGAGGTTAAGCTTGAGCCCACTTAGATATATCTTCCGTTATTCTGAACCATTCATAGGACACCAAAGATAAAAGAGTCTCGATTCCTTATTTCCAAAAGACTTGTGATCTCTCTCTCTCTCTCTCTCTCTATCTCTCTCTCTCTCTTTATCTTTCTGCTGAGTATCTCCTTCAAAGTAATCAAAGGAATACAACTTTATCCTTAAATCAATTCGTAATTCAAAAAGGTACCATATCAAAATAAGTTCAGTTATTTTCCTTTTAAAACCTCCAGAACTTTAACAAAACTGTAAAAACTTTCATTGATTTAAGCAATAAGAATTCGAAAAATTAATTTCCTACTTTTACTTGATATACAAAAGCGAAAAGCGAAAAGCGAAAAGTGAAAGGCGAGATGCAAGGACCTACGAACGAAAGCCAAGAAAGGAAGAGCGCTTTTGATTACTTGGAAATGATTCAGTCTTCCTTCGTAATATGCATTTGCATTTGAATGCACTCAAATTATTTTGAAATCATAATTTCATGCTCTACACACACTCCCGGATGAGCACACAAAAAGTGCAAACTCATCAGGATCAGCAGCAGAAACAGCAGTACCAACCGGAGAGAAGGAGGAGGAGCACAGCCACATTCTGTGTCCTTTTGTTCACCGCTGCGAAAACGATGCGATATGATGCGGTGCATGCTGGTTTTTCTTATTAAATTAAATTAAATTTTGTGTAAAGTGTAAAATGCAGCATCGAGAATGAGAAAATTCCTTAAAAGGGCCAAAGAACGAAGGGTGTGTCAGCGCACGTGTACGTGTGCGTGTGAAGTGCAAAGGAAGTTGAAATGAATGAAAGTAAAAATCTGTTAAATAAACACTTTTCATAATCCTTAATGGCGGCAGTTTTACGCGCTCGTGCAGCTCACTACAGGCAGACGTATACGAAGGGCTGTTCACCAAAAAAAAAAAAAAAAAAAAAAAAAAAAAAAAAAAAAGAAGAAGAAGACGGCAGAGAAGAAAGGGAGAAAAACGAGAAAATAAAATAAAATTACGTGAAATGGTACAGGTATGTATGTTCGCATCTCAGACGTCACTTGCATTCTGCACTCACATTAGGAAATCTGTTCATTAATGCTTTCAAGTATTTGCTCATTCGCACTGTCGTAGCAGAGAGTGTGGAGCGTGTTTCATGCGGTATTCAAATATAGATGGCAAAGGATCGTGGAAGGGATGCGAGGCGTAGAAACCCTGCAGTAATAAGCCGGTCAATTTTCTAAAAAGGACTCGCCTTTGACCGGTCCAAATCCTATCGGTTATACATTATGGCATCGAATTCGGCTAGCTGGCGGGGTCGGTAATAAACGGGTCGATTTAAGGATACCCTGTAAATGACACTTTCATCAACTTAGAATATCAAAAAATAATTGGGTTTTTTATTTTCCTTATTTGACTATCCTAACACCAGACAAAATTACGACAATTGACCCAAAAAAAACTTTTCGAACCAGTCCCTCTCCAATGACAGGCCCATGTTAAAAAGGTCAGTTGAATACATTAGAAGTGGAATTATGAGGGGACTAGTATTGGTAACATATGGGACTGACCGAAGGCTACACTAGGGTCAGTGCATATTACCGCAGGGAAGTCTTACATATCAAAAACAGAGGCACATTCGAACCACTGCTCCATTGCCTTACTCTGGCTTTAATTTAGCATTAAAAGGGGGCTATGATAGTGCGCATAAATTCAATAGTGCAGCAGGAGCACGCTACTTACCTACATACATATATACACACATGCCTAATTCTGCTCCAGCGAAAACGATAATGATGACGCTGAAGCCGAGGAACATGAACGTGAAATCCAAGGGGGCAGGGATATATCAGAAGCCTAACTGTAGATGATGTTTTTATGCACTTTGCCCCCGCAAGTGTCATGTGGTCGTCATGTACACACACACACACATATATATATATCTTGTATACACATATACACACAAACACGGGCGCATGCACGTATAGCCGCAGCCACAGTATTCGTCTGAACAGACGGTGGAGTTCGAGTTAAGATATTACAAAGCCACGGATTTCTTTGACAGCGCTAATACAGACCAGGCGGTTGACAATTTGTACAGCACAACAACAACAACCGCAACAGCAACAACAGCAACAGAACCTCTTTGTATACATGTGCATGAAAATCGGTGTGTATACGTATCTTTTTTTTTTCTGGTTCGTGTGTTTATGTGTGTGTGTATATATATGTGTGTGTGTGTGTGTGCGTGCGTGCGTGTGTGGACAAAACTGCACAGTTGCATGCAACCTTCTATTTGGAGCGTGAAATCACTCACGTACAAAGTCTATAAAAGCGAATTCGAAATAAATTTGAAGAAGGAACGATGTGCGACGTGGAGCCTTTCGCCATTTCTACGCAATGTGCACCTCAAAAAAACATCCAATCGTTCACACGAAATCCCGTTTTGAATGGGTACACTTAGAGCGTGAGCTCTTTAATTCGATTCCAATAATTCATCAACGAGGAAAGAGAGAGAGAGAGAGAGAGAGAGAGAGAGATAAGGATAGATAGACAGATAGAGAGAGAGCGAGAGAGAGAGAGATAGATAGAGAGAGAGCGAGAGAGAGAGAGAGAGAGTGAGACAGAGGTAGATAGAGAGAAGGAGATAGACTGACAGAAAGACAGAGGGAAATAGAGAGAGAGAAAGAGAGAGAGAGAGAGATAGACAGAGGGAAATAGAGAGAGAGAAAGAGAGAGAGAGAGGTAGAGAGAGATAGACAGAGGGAGATAGAGAGAGAGAGAGACATATGGAGATATAGAGAGTGACAGAGGGAGGTAGAGAGTGATGGAGAGAAAGATAGAAAGAGAGATAGAGAAAGAGAGAGATAAAGAAAGAGAGAGGTTGAGAGAAATAGGGAGAGATAGATAGTAGTTTCAATTGATTTCACTTTTCTTTCGTATGTCGGTCTTTCCTCTGAAGAGTAATACATACAACTCCAAAAGTATACCACTATTTTTTGCTAGAGGCAGAAAAATAATTTTTGTTTATTTTAAATAAATTTCTCGCCTTCATACAAAAAAAAAAAAAAAAATTTGTTGTGTCCACTCGTTGGCCCATATTTATGTACGAGCATGAGTTGAAGTTTCGTACTCTGAGCTACCATCAAAATGAACTCTGAGATATGCCAAGTAATACTTCCCAAAACACTCTAATGCATATACCTAGATATATCTATGTTTGTATAAAAATTCTATATTATAGAAGCAATTTGTAGTAAAAGTTTACGTAATGCCACGCCTACTAGAAATATTTTTAAAGAAGATGCTTATGGCCTTCTTCAAAATATACCTTACAAACTTCAATAAAGTAGAATGCCATTGATTATACAGGCCTGCATCGAAAACCCCCTTTTAAATTGCAGTAGTTTTTCTATTATATTTTTGTGTGCTGAAAAATGGAAAAATATCAAAAAAATTCCATCATGGCAGAGTTTCGAGAAAATAGCGTGAGAAATTTTTACTACCATTGCATTTTTAAAACCCATTTTTTTCGAATATGGTTTAAAAAATTTTTTTTCAACTTTTGTATACTTAAAACATCATTATTTAATATGACATCAAAAATAACTTACAAAACGTTAAACGAATGGTGTAAAATGTTGCTCAAAATTTGAAATTTTTTTTATGAATTTTAAATTTTTTGAACTTTGAATGAACAAAGCTCACCCATTAGCAGTCCCCCTTCCAAAAAGGATATTTTAAATTGTTGTCCAATCAATTGTTTGTACGTGTATTAAATCTCAGAACTGCGACACAAACCTTTTTCACGATATAAAGGTTTTTCTAGAGCAAAAAAAATTCACTGGTTTTTTCGTTTGAAAAAGGAAAAATTACAAGATTGATTTGAATTATTGGGTGAGGGAAAAATAAGGTTCGTATTGAATGGTCTGTAATTCCATAGCTCATCACGTTTACTGCCGCGACCGAGCTTTTGGTCGCTATGTAGTGCTTTTTAAGAGCAAAAAATGTACTTATTTGAATTCAAGAAGAATGAAACTTAATTTTGTTCGGTCTATTATAAGCAATTTATTTTTTCCCGACCGAGATATTTTAAGCCATATTTGAAAAAAATTACTTTTAAAAATGCAATGGTAGTAAAAAATTCTCACGCGCTTTTCTCGAAACTCTGACGTGATGGATTTTTTTTTGATATTTTTTTTTTATTTTTCAGGGGGTCCGGATCCGATATAACCCCCGTGGATCCGCCACTGGCTTATAGTCTAAGCGTGATAAGTAACCCAGATTTGAAAAATTTTACAGGACAGACAAAAAATTACTTTCAATTTACATTGTCATCTTGGGAAGACTAAATTATGTAAATCCATTCAGTTTTCAATCTAGTCAAGATTAAATATGTTTGTCAATACCTTTGGAACTTAATAATGGCTACTAAGCGATCTGCACAAATCAAATATACCCCGCCGAATTTTGGTTTTTAAACGAAATGAGAATACTTTCAATACTCTTTGCCAGCCCAATTGACGCATCTAAGGAATTCGATTATATTGCGCAGGCTTCCAAATGTTTGAGGTATTAAAATAATGCGCAAATTGATTGCCAATGCCATTAGAATACAATGTTCTTTAGTATAAACGAAGAATATTCATGGGTTAAAAGAGTATGCCATTTTGTATAAAAACTCGCTTAAAATATACACTAAGAAAAATTCATCAAAATTTTTTTCAAAATGGCTGTTTCTATACAGAATACCGGAAGCGGAAGTCAGAACATATTTTTGCAGTTACAATTGGAAAAAAAATTAGTCAACTTTGCGATGTTTTTTTCCTAATTAAACTTTATTCGAATTACAATTTTGGGGGCTTATTTTCAAAGTATAGTACTTTTTTGACAAATTAAAGAAATACTTTATTAAATTGATGCAGAATTTTCATAAATATTAGCAAAAGAAAATTGTGCTTTAAAGTTGACGACTTTTATAGTTTTGATGGGGGGGGGGGGGGGGGGGGGGGGTGGGGGGGGGGGGAAATGGTTCCTCCGGCTTGATCCGTCTTCAAACTGTATACAAATTAAAGAATGGAGTCTGTTCTGGTGATTAATGCGAAAAAGTTTTGCCGAAATTTTCCGTTTTGCTTTGAATGTCGAAAACTTGTTATGAAACTTGCACAAAAAAGCTGAAAAAAAAGTGTGGCATATCTCTAGGGTTATGTAAATTAATAAGCGTAAAAATTACAACTCTGAATGTAAACAAAAATAAGATGTAAGAAACTAAAAAATAAAAGAAAAAACAAAAACAACAAATTATTGTTTACGAATATATAAAAAAAAATGAGTGTTTGATGACATTTGCATCAATTTTATAATTGTTTTTCATAGTGTACAAGGTGGGCCTCGCATATATAAAATAAAATAAACAGCAAAATAAAATTTAAATAATATGAAATAAAATTTATATTTTATTATCTTTAATTCTTTAACGTTATTCTAAAAACATTACATGTTTTGCATGAAGTTTCAGCAAGTTAAAAAATACCTTCTGTTATCCTTTCCATCCAACAAAAAGTTGTCCTTTTTGCAGGCATTATAGAAGCAAACGGTATATGATTAAGTATTAAAAAACTCATAGAAAGTGGGCGTGGCAGCTCAAGAAATTTATTATTTTTTGTTTAAATAGTATTTCCTGTTTCTTTGGCAACCTGAATCACAATTTAGTTGAAAATACTGAATTTTGAAAATTTGGTTTTTTGTAAAGTGGGCGTGGCATTAGTCCGATTTGCTAAAGTAAAATTTTTTTGGTTAAGAGTCTTGAATCCTACTACCCTACTAAATTTTATCAAGATCAGACCAAAATTGCAAATTTTGGAAATTTCAGGTGTATGGGCGGTAGGCGTGGCAATGGTCCGATTTTCACGAAATTTTGAAATTTTCTTAATTTTGTCAAAACTATGGTGTGTGCCAAATTTCAATGTTCTACGACCACTCCTTCTAGTTTTTTCCAAGAAATGTATGAGGCGGGACCACTGTGCATCGTGGTGTTTCGACCCAATTTGAGCATCTATTTTGAATGCACTCATCTTAAAAAATTAAGGCGCTCATTTCACAGCTTGATTTATTCCATAAAAGAGCCACTTTGAAATTACTCACACCATTAATTGATTTGTTTTAATTGGTTACTTGGCCACAAAAAATCTCTGCGGTTGAATTTCCAATGAAAGATAAGCAATCGAGGGCTGGACGAATTATCTTTAATCAAAAGAAATATCCTTTCCAGAGAAATTAATAGCAATGTGCTTGATGGGAGATAGTTCCCGTTGTGTGCTGTGACGCTTTTATTAATTAACCCCCTTGCGCTCAAAATATCTAAGGGAAAATATCGATGAAAGTACACAGAGTCAAACAGATACAGCCCTTATGAGCAGAGGTGCACAAAGGGTAAGCTCCAGGGGTAAAAGAGCGTAAAAGAGAACATTTTTGCACACGTATAGAAACTGTGAGCGAGAGATGAAAAAGTATAAAACGAAGTCGCAATTAAAGCCAAATGCCACTTGTATTCGAGAAGCGAAGCGAACAACCGAAGCGAGCAAAAAAACGAAGTCACGTCAATTTTTCAAATCAGTGCTATGACAAACTTTGCAGAGGCAAGACATGTGTCGCTCTGTTTTAATTTTTAAAACTTTTTTTCGTATAATTTATAGTTTTGCCTCAGTTAGAGTGCGTTGAGAGCTCAGTATGCTACAGACTATTGTCGAGGTGGGATCTATGACGCTTGTCGCTTTGTTATTCTCCCGATTTTCTAATTTTATGGCTTTGTTGTACCACTACTATTGCGCATAATGAAAACGACCTTGTAGTGGTGGTCACCTCTGCTTATGAGTGAAAGACAGAGAGAGAGAGAGAGAGAGAGAGAGAGGGCTAGGGAGTGAGATAGACTGCTATAATGAATATACGCATTGCATATGTGCGAGCGTGAGCCGGCTAAATGATCATGTTGGACATGACAACGAAGATTTATGACCTGACCCTTTACGAGGATTGCTATTGTGATGTTGTATTTATTGCCAAACAATTTTATGTGATTTCATTGGCATATGACTCTGGCTGTTGCCTGCAGCGAACGGAATCGATGTACTGCCACTGAACAAACAATTAGTGGTATGTAAATGCATAAACAGCGAAATGACAGCAGAGCCGATTTGAATAAATCGGGAGTATAAATTCATTCTCACGCCAATATCATTATATCGATTTAGTTTGTGAGATGAGTTAACAACGGGTTAAAGTGACGTACAAAATAAATATAAAAAAAATTTTTTAATCATTGAATGTAATTGAATGTAATGCAAATATTAGGTAGGAGTACTTATTCAATGAGTTTTTTCAATTTTTGTGTCAAAGAGAGATCGAATTTAAATGGAGTACATATAAAAGGAAGCGCCATGCGTAGATATCGAGTCCTAACTGCGAAAATAACCTAAGCGATATATTTTTGGAAATTAACTTTTTCATGCAAAGATGTTGTTCTGAAGCCATGAATTGATCACCTTGTCAAAATAAATGATTAAAAGCTTAATAGCAACGGAGATGCTATGCAGGATAGGTTTTATAATTTTTATGAAACGAGATCAAATGCAAAAGAGATCAGAAAAACGATGCCCAGTAAAATTTGCCTTTTATTGCAGTTGGAAATAATATTGTTCATTCGATATTTTATTACTAAATGCAACGCTGTCATACAATACGTATACATACGTATGTCAGATGCTGCCGAATAGTCTGTTGGAGCGTTAATTCTTTATATAATGGCATGATAGTGACATTTCCACATGGGTATTCAAACGAAATTTTCAAAAGCAACGTGAAAAACCACGGAGAGCATACACGTTGTGTGACATGACACCACATTGAATGCATGTTCAGTATTTAAGTGCCTTTGTTTCATCCCACAAAGGATATTAATGAATGTTTTGGTCATTTATTGGGCGTAGCAGCTTATACGTTCAAAGCATTTCGGAAATGGCAATGATCTGGCTGACTGGCTGACTGTAAGTCGTATTGTCGCAATCGTCGCATACACAAAGCTGGCATATATGATGAGCTTAGACGCCCCGCAACGATTACTCGCCAGCGAGAAGAGACGAAATAAGACGCGACGCGACGAGATGACGAGAACCAAAGACGAGGACATTGAAAGAGTCGAGGGTGAATGCTAAAGACAAAGATATAAATTCTATAGAAGGATTAATTGGATTATTTTGTGGACATAAATTGTGTCCAGTACGATGTCATTAGCCTCTTCGGTTGTGTTATCGTCCTCCATTCACATGTATGCAAGTGTGAGCCTGGTTTCCTTAATTCATTGCTGCCTTGCTGCCTTACTTTGGCATGCTTGCCTAAAAGTTACCATTGTCCTCTCTAGACAAGGCGCATGCAGTCCTCGTTCACTTCTTTAGGAACAAGCACACACGTGAACAAATGCACTCGTGTGTAATCGTGTACGGATATGTTTATCTAGCAGCATGCAGACTTATTTATACGTATCGAGCTTGACATTTAGAAGAAGATAAATGCGTTTTGAGACACAATCACGGCAGTTATACAAACTGACCATTTATTTTACTAAAATCGATTTTTAAAGATTTGCGAGCAGGCGAACCTTTACGCCCTATATATATATATATATATATATATATATATATATATATATATATATATATATATATATATATTTATGTGTTTGTGTTTGTGTGTGTGTGTATGACAGAGTGTACGGATGTATGTGTGACCCCCCCAGTAGACAAGTGTAAGGTTTATTAGATACTTTTTCCACAATAGCTTCAATGGGCTATTGTGAATTTCTTCGCTGAATATTGACATTGCGATGTCCTTGGAAATTTAAGGTATTCTTGCCGTTTAGTTTTCGGTCCACTTTCACTGACATCTACATACGTTTTAAAATGGTCGAAATGGTTATTAATATCAGCGCGAGCGGAATGGCACAAAATTAATTCTTGGAAGTGCATGCTATTTTTCGGTCTGCTGTTGCCAGGGTCGTAGCGAGAGAAAGAGTGCCTTGGTAGTGCTTATATTGGCCAAATTTTCGATGAAAAATTATATGTAAAATAAGTGAAAAATTCTAAAAATTTTGGCACTAGAATTTTTTCAAAAAACTGATTACAACTATTCTAGATTGGGTCTAGTTCCAAACAGGTCCAAAATGGACTAGTTGTAATCAGTTTTTTGCACAAATTGTATAAATTTTCATCGAAGTCATGCAAGAACGAATTGCCTACTGGGATAATGTCGATCTTAGACTAACACAACAACAATAGATAAAAGGCTTTTGTGCGCCTTTGCATGCTCAAAGTGTGTTCAAAGCCTACGTGTGAATGCATGCAATAGGATTTGACTTACAAAGGTGTAAATTGAAATGTATTAAGGTTAGACACATTGGCGAAAAACAAAATTGCGAAAGCTTAATTCATGTGTCGGTATATTCTGTGGATCTGGTCCCTCTAGCGTCTATCGACCATCGACTATCAAAGTTTTTCTTTCGAGTCTTTAGTATGCAAGAAAATACAACGTGAAACTATTGTGAGGAATCTGGAACTGTGAATCTTAGTATTGCGTGTTCCATTCGCAACATTTTTGTGCAATGGCACGGTAGTCAGCAGTAGTGATTAGGGATGAACACTTTTCGTTCAATAATCCATTAACGCATCATATGATTAATTGAATCATAATAATTGCAATACTAACTAAATCGAAAGATATTAATCGATAAATCGATTAAATAGATTAATTTTAACAAAATAAAAAATTTCCAAAGACCACAACTTTTATTATTAATTTTTATCAAGTTACGTTTGGTTCAGACCAACTGAGCGTTTAACGATTATCGTCGCTGGTAGTTTTATCTAAAAGTGCTTTCAAGCTGGAGCCAGGAATTCAAAAAAAAAAGTTTTGACAATCGATTAGTCAACAATTAATTTCGGACCTCAGTTATTGTTGCGCTTGCTTCTGATATTTGACTAGTGTAAAAAGACTAATTGATGTTTTTGTGTGACTATCGATGGCTCACTCATTGGGGTAGCATACTCCGAAAAAAAACACCTTTTAAACTCCAATTTTACATTTCTACAGAATATGAATTAAATTTGTCTCAATATCTTAACTTTTGTATGAAAACATCACTAGTATCGATTTAAAAACATCGAAAACCTCGATGATCGCAAACATCGGTTGTGTTCTAGCTCCACCACCCGTATGTCTCTCATCCACAAACTACGAGTTGCCGTGACAAAAGTCGCCCAATCTAAATGCATATATACTTTCGATTATTTTAAAAATAAATCAAATGATTAGTGATTAATCGACACCATCATAATCATATGATTATTCGATTAAAAAAATAAGACTTTAATCGATTAAATTCATTATATGATTAATCATGTTCATCACTACTAGTGATACAGGAATGGTTTTGCTTTATTGATTTACTCAATGCTCCTCCTTTTTTTGCCGATTCATTGTTTTAAAATTCATTTCATTCAAATGTTATAAAACCAAGTAAGGGTGTTATAGTCAGGCGAGCCGGACAATAAAATACCCGACACAGACACATGCTTAAATAATTTTTAAATCACGCCCAAAAACAGGACCACTAAGTAAGAATATTCAAGAGGTTTTTAAGGCCATAAGGGGGCCCCATATACCGACTTTTATTAAATTTCTTTATGAAAACCGCCCCTTCTCCACGCCCACTTTTCCAATTTTTTTGCAATTCTAATCAAAGGCTTGAATATACATTCGATTTCTAAGCTTTATTGAAATATTTCGAAAAAGTCCGATTTTGAAGCAGTTTTGGGATTTTTGTGACAGACCCTAGTACTGGAGGTACCCTTAATAAAGGACCGACCAAGGAAATTTTTTTGTAGGATGTTAATGGCTACAAAAGAAGCAAAAGTGCCAAATTTCGTTCAAGTCCCATTTGAATTTCGGGTGTAGGGGACAATTTTCGAAAAACGCCCTTCTGCCACGCCCACTTTTAAAATTTTTGGGAATCGTATTACTTGCCTTGAAACATGTTCATCAAAATATATTGAAAAACTTCGATTTTAGAGCAGTCTTTGTGATTTTCGTAACAGACGCTAGTACTGGAGGTACCCCTAAAAATGGTCCGATCGGGTCCATTCTCGAACTTGTTTATACTCATGTCGCCGTAGGTACGCATACCAAATTTTGTCAAGATAGCTCATTTCCTTCGATAAGATAACTGTATACAGGCAGACAGACGGAGAGACAGACAGACGGACATGTCTAAATCGAATCTCCTGGTGACGCAGATCATTTCTATATATATTTTGTATGGTCTATCTCGACTGGTTCTGGGTGTTACACACAACCACACAAGCGCAATATACCCTCGACACAGAGTGTGTCGGGTATAAAAAAATAAATGAGAAAACTTGTTGCGAAAATGCAGAGCTTGGAGGGTTAACAAAGTCTTAATTGAGGGGTTTTTTTTTTTTTTTGGCTGAGACGTATTAAGAAGAAAAGACAATCAGAATAACGACTTACATTCAATGATCTGCGGGCAGTTAAAATAATATTTATGGGGGAAAGTTATGAGCCTAAAGCGTGAAGTTTTCCAAACGCTATTGTCTAAAGATTCATTTGTGAAGGTGAATGCTTTAACCTCAGAATCCAGCGCTTCATGCAATGACAATATTTCGGCAAAAGTGCTATGAAAAATCAAAACAATAGCATTCCATGCATTTTAATGGGATTATGCATTTTTGGGGGAGGAATGAAAATCTATTCTTCCCAGGAGGAAATGTCAAAGAAAACTAGTAATTGTAAATTATCATGTTATCAAAATTATCAGTGATGAAGATATCTTCGAGGGAATTTATTAAGTTACAAATAAAAGTTTAGTGTCACAATTATTGCTATCGAATTCCTTCGTAATTCCTATGAAAATTTTTTGTGTACCTAAATACATAATTGGTTGCTGTTTATTTCAATATCCCTAAGAAGGGCTCGAAAATAATAATTTTTATAATAATTCGTATGCGTGAATTTGCCCAAAAGCCAGCGCTTCGGTCAAGTAGGCCTATTGTGCCAGGATTCACTTGTAAGAAAAGCTCCTCATAGGTTTCCCAATGAAATCCAGAATAGCATCTGGAGGAGAACTTCTAATTTGTCCTAGTGACAGAAATTCCGAATGAAATACGTCTCTTCTGTGACATACTAAGGCTGGACATTCACAAAGAATTTGTGAAGTTGTTTCCTCCTCTTCAAGGCATAATCTACATTCCGAGTTATCGGAAAGGCTCGGATCTCGAAAATAAGAGTCAACCGAAATTTTGTTTCTGTTTATTTCGAATTTGTGGCTTTGGGATAGCGTAGGGGATGCATGCTATGCTCTTGATTCCAGGTTCCAAAGTTCGGTTCCCGACACAGGCGAAATGGAGTGTCATTTTCCAAGCCTAGCACTGGTGTTTCAAAAAATCGTATGTTTGGGGCACACTACATACTAAGGCATACACACTCACACAAACACCAGAAAACCTCCTTGGTATCACAATGGGCCGATTAACGGCCTAGGTGGCAGCCACTTCAACCTACCTTCCTACTTCCAATTTTGTTTCGTTTTAGAATAAAAAAATAAAAAATTAAAATTATTCTCAATGAGAATAAGTTTTAAAAAAAGTTTGTTTTCTGTTCCTAATTGAGAATTAATTTTAAGTTTAAAAGTATCTCTCTTTCACTGAGATATGAGCCCTTGCTTATGAAAGTAGTGTAAGTCAAAAATTTTAAAAATCCAGTTTATCAGCTATTTTAGTTATATCAAATCCTAATGAAAATAAAATAATCTGAAGTAAAAGTAGATTTTTAAAATTTTTGGCTTACATATGGGCAATTCGATGAGAAACGGTCCCACCCGTGACAACCGTGACATCCGTTCTGAGTACGAATTGCGTAACGTCAGTGCTTAAATATTGTGATACGATTTAAAAGTTTTAAAATTCTTTAAAATCACGTCCATTTTTTTAAAGTTATTATGAGCTAAAAACTAAAAAGTGATTGTGACGGCACAATTTGAGTTTTCCTATTTTTCGCATGTTCTTATAAGGATCATTTTCAGAGCAAGTTAAAGGATGTTTCGATGTTTTTATCATGTTTCCAGCAAATATGCTTACCTACCACTATATACGCGCAATGCATATTTATAATGATTGATTATGTAAAAAGTTTTAATTAAAAACATAAGTATTTCATCAATGGGAAATACGGGAAATGAGACCATCTGTGGGTCTTACTTGTTTGATGAGCATAGCTTCAAATCGATTTGCGCGGTATGCAATACAAGCTAAAGTGGAAGCCACATCATCAATTTGAAAAGATACTTCGAGGCGAAGCATAAAAAAAGGACAAAAATGAATTGCCACCTAAGAAAATTAAAATTTCTTATGAAGTGGATAGGGAGAAATTCCTTATTGATAGGGTAAGGTCACCTTAAGTGGATTGTCACTTAGAATGGACCACTTGACTGTTTACTATGTTTTATGACAGTTAATATGTCAAACTAACTACACAGCCAAATTCGATGCGAACGTCAACAGTAATCTATAATGCTTCCAGCTGAGCACACGTGTTTTTGTTTAAAAGGGAGCGTCTCAAAAAACAAAACAAAACAAAAAACAAAAAAATAAGTTGCGTTTTATCACATTGTGCAACTCTGTGCCTGCTACGGATCGTGCTAAAAAACGACTTGTTAAACTTAAGAAGTATATTTCTTGTTAGTTTAGGCATTGAACTTAATAGTTCAAAATTATATAAGTTGATGTTGGAATAAGTTTTGGTGGCTCACTCCAAATCGTATGATTCACCTTGAGTGGACCACTGCTCCCATTGCCATATACTAATTGATTCTTTAGCTAAAAGATATATTTTTCAAAAGGAATTTTAGCTAAATTTAGCCACCCTAATTTGAAAATTTCTTGGTGTATTCATATGTACCTATTTGCTTGCACTTTTTTACCTTCTGATCGAATTGCACAAGTTTTTGTTTCTATTTCTATTTTTATTTTAATTAGGATATTTTTTCATAATTTTTCAATCGAATTCAATGCCCTACTTGCTTAAGCATTTATTATCGATTAAATTGAACGAAAATATTGTAACAATTGAAATAAACATGTAGAAACTAGATTTCCAAGTTTCTTATGGTCAATAATGTTCAAAGTATTTGATGGAGGGGTAAGGAAAAAGTTGAAGACACCATCGAAACGATATTTCGATAAAAAGGGGAACAAATTTGTAATTTAAAGCACCTCTCCAACAAAGAAGTAGGGTAATATATGATATGAAATAGATGAGATTGAAGCAGGTTTTCCTCATAAATTTCACTGTTTTTATCTTCTAATATTTACTGTTTTTTATTTTATTTTTTGCTAAGATTATGTTAATTATTGCATCTTTTCATTTAAAAACAAATTTCTCAAAAAATTCGATATTGATAATTATTGATAGATTTTTCTTACGATTAGCAGTAGGCGTGGCAATCTGCTCATATTAATTTTTCATTGTTTTGAAGGATAGCAGTAATTTTTGTGAAGAATTTGAAGTTAGTAGGTTCCCAAATGCAAAATCTGAGGCTCCCCTTTATATGGGGAGTTGGTTGGAGGTCAATTTTTATTAGCTGGTTTAAAATAGCCCATTTTTTTTTTCAACTTTTGAAATTTATTTATCGTATCACTCGTGTTTATCCGAGTCTAACAATAAGTCATAGAATCTTATATGTACTTCCACGTTAATTACATTTTATGAAGCATTATTAAACTTAATAATACGTAGGTATATAAATGTAATTACTTCTATGTTACGGGCCTCAGATAAGGAAGCCTGGGCTTTAATCCGGATATCAGTGGAATTGATGATGTGCCGGTTCATTTTAATGGAAAAAGTGCAAGGAAGCATAACGAGAGGATAAAGAGAATTTGTAGGAAGTGGAAATGGAAAGCTCCGTTGAACAATTTTCAAGTAGTGAGTCTTTGGAATTCGACTTTTGCAAGTTTTGATATAGGAATTATCATTCGAGGATCGAGTTGGTGCAATGAACTGCACTATATTTACGTGGCTTATTATGATATAGGAGTATCAGGCGAGTATGGCCCATGATCAAAATTTGCATTACTCTACGAGCGATATTTCCATTTTTGTCGCGAGCATATTTGGGCTTGCTACACTGTGCGATGGTCCTACTGGGTTAAATTGGTGCTTCAATGAACTAGCGCGAGTGCTTCTGTTTTGTTAAAATTTCCATTTATATATATATTTTTTTTTATTAATTTTTTTATAATTTTTTTTTTTTTTGATATTTTCATATTGCAAAGTTTTCCCCATTTGGTGTGATTCAATGGTAGTGGCTGGCAGGCAACTTGTGTGCCTAGTGAGTTCAACAAAATTTTACAGCGAAACAACGTTTGGCAACAATGGCAGAGTCACCATAACTATTAAATCTCAAACGCGCAAGAGTAGAGACTAGAGACTAGAGAGTTTAGCAAGAGTAACTGCTGTGGATTTTGGCTTTTGTCCAACGTTTCAGTCAAACTAAAGTTTTCGAGCACTTTTTTTTATTTTTTTATATTTTTTTTGTGTTTTTTGCTCTTCTCATTCCATTGCCATTTTTGTCATTGCTTTGCACGGGAGCAGTTCGGAGCATGCAGTGTGCTTAAATAAGAATGAAACTCAACTGAAAATATGAACTCTGAGATTAAGTATGTTTTAAAGGCAAACGAACATATATATATTCTTGTATATATGCTCGTATATGAAGAGGAATATAAGTACTTTTTTTTTTTTTTTTTTTTCGGTATTCCCTGTTGTTGGTTGGACTGGAAATCTAGTCGACAGTGTTGAAACGTTTTTGTCATTCGCACGAAACCTCAAACGCTTAGTGTTTAGTGTTTTGTACTAGTCGCCGTCTAAAAAAGATCGAGAAAAATGAGAGAAAAATAAAAATGATGGAAAAAGAGAATTCTTTTCACACTTCATGCAGGACAAAAATTTCTGTGTGAAAAGAAAATTCATCTTGACATCGGCAAATGTCTTTTGCGTGATTCTCTTTTTGCTTTTGCAATTATTTTGTCATAAAAATTTTGAACGCAATTTAAGGTCATTTCAATTTGATTCGTTGCCATGAAATATTTTTCATAATTTCGCTTTCACTCATAACGCCCTATCGTCTTGTTTGTCATCGAATCGCTTTGGTATAGTACCTTCATCATATCGATTTCGTCCTTGGATCTTCTTGCCTTTGAGTCAAAGAATCGTTATTAAAATCTTGTCCGAATTGAAATTATAATATTTGTAAGTGCAACTGAGAATTGATTGAATTTTTGCTGATGTGTATTTTTCCTCAAAGTAATAGAGTAAGAAATCTCTAATGGGAACCCATTTCATCTTTTCTAAAGTATTTTTTTATAATTATATATATATATATATATATGTTTTTGTTTTTTTTTGATATTTATAATCCGCTCTCGTAGACGGGATAAGTAGCAAAAGCAATAAGTAAGTTATTTGAAAATCAATCAGGATCATGCCGACTCAGTGTCAATTTAGCGACCCCTCGAAGTGAGGAGGAGAAACATGGCGGCATTAAGTAAACGTTACTGCAATGCGTCATGCTGATTCGTAAATGTTTGTTTTTAATTTAGAAGAAAGCAAATTTATTTAGAAATTTTCTAAATAACGCTGCCACATTCAATGTATAACACGCAATTTGTTTCGTTGTTGTTGTTGTTGTGTTTTTTTTTTTTAATCACCCGGTGAACTCTCTATGCGATTCATAACACGACACATAAACACGGACACGTACTCACACATCAAAAGGCTCGAAGCAAGCAGACCCAGAGAGGTGGTGGGAGCGGAGCTCAAAGTGTTGCTAGTTCAACACTTTGCAGGCGCAGCGTTTGACGCTTAAATGACTTGTTTAGCGTTGACTGATAAACAGACTGACTAACTGACAGACTGACACGATGTCATTTAGCCATTTATGCTTCTGTATGCAGGCGAATGTGTGTCTGTGGGTAAGGTTTTTCGCTGCGGCGGAAACGGAAATGAAAAGCATGTGTCGATGCCGTTGCTCTTGGTGTCGCCATATCTAATGAAACGGGAGCTGCATGTGCATCTGCATCTGCATCTGAATCTGTTTGTGTGTGTGTGTGTGTGTGTGTGTGTGCGCGCTTCTGTGTGTACATTCGTGCGCCTGATTATATGGCAGTGTCGGTGTCTCTGTTTATTCAAGTATTGGCGTCGTTGACATTTTTGTTGTGCTGCGGCGTAAAGTGGTTTCATGCTATGACAAGTAATTGGTTGGATGAAATTCATATAACGTCAGCCGTTTAAAAGAATATGGATGTTAGCTGGCATTCTCATCTAAGCAACAGGATGCAGCATCATGTTCATGATGAACAAAACAAAAAAAAAAAAAAAATTGAACAAAATTACCAAATCGAATACGTTGGGCTCCTATTCGTTTCAGTGTATGCTCATCCACTTAGCCGTAATGAGTTTTAATGAGTGAATACCTCGTCCTACGAACACGTTCACGTCAAATTTCGCTTAATATATCGTAACTTAACATGAAAATCATTTACAAATTCAATTCAAAGGAAGTAGCGCATTTTTAGTATTTTGTTGTAGTTCTTGTTGTTGTTTTCATTGAAAATATTGTGCACTGGCTGGATAAATTGAGAAAAAGCGAAATCAAAGATAAGTTAAGCTATCCATTTGAATAGAAATACGGACGCGATCAAAATTCCAATTTGTTTCGTTGTGGGTTAAGAGTCTCATGAAATTCCAGATGAAACATCGGAGGTTTTCTTTTATCCTTCAGTTATGATTTGAGCTTTGAAATTGCCGCACTTGAGATTGAGGAGGTAGATAGTGGGGGAGGGGCGGGTGGTCCCATAAAGGCAAATAATGAAGCATCCGAAAAATAAGCTTAACATTGTGAAATTCTTACGCCCTCCGACAACTGCGGAATTTCCATTGACAGAGTCAATATTTCTGCGCTTGTAGTGGGCGGAATGAACGTTCTTGTTTCCATCTTTCGCTGCTGCTGTTCTTGATCTTTTTGGTGGTGCAACTCTCGTCGTTCTCGTCTTCAGTGAGACACATAGATGGTGACGGGAATGGCGACATCGAGACTGCGACAACATTTCATATAAATAGCTTAATGGAGACGACGAGTAGTAGCAATATTGGTTGCAACTTGCAACATATTTGCATGCAAATTGCTCTGCTTGTAAAGTTGTTGTGGCTGCACTGAGCATATCCTTCGAAGTGGAAATGGAAGCGGGTGCGGCAGCGGGAGCGGGAGCGAGAACGATAACGGGCCATGTACTCTGCAAGTTTGTTAATTGAGTCCATGCTGGTCGGACGTCTTGGTCTTTTGCGTTTTTAGTCTTTCGTGCCTTATGCCAGCTCCAAGATTATTTCTTTCAGCTTGGTTATCCTTTATCAACAATGCCACTTGTAATTGTTTTTTTTTTTTTTTTTTTGGTTTTTTTTATGTTTTGTGTTTCTTGGTCTGTGTTTTTTGTTCATTCACTTTCTTGTGCTTTTATCCAATATTGACGTAGCACCGTCAAAGGACATAACCAAGTTGCAAGTTTTACGTACATCCAGTCATTTGAAAATAGTTGGAGCTTTAATTTAAAAATACCTTCTTTCATTTTAAAGCGTTCTGGGTATAGGTACTTATGTATGTATATGTTTTTGGAACTTTAGCAAAAAGGATTCACATTAATCGATAAATAATAGGAAGAGAACTATATTGAATTGGACAGTTTCAACTTATTTTGCTATTGCTACTTATTTCTTCGTTGCCTGCTCGCTTGCTTTCTTGTTGACTGTGTGGACTGACACTCTGCTCGCCAAATGAAGCCGTGGCAGCCGAGTAGCAAATTAAAGTGAAACAAACAGCAAAATAAAGTTCAGCGTTAGTAACTCTGGTGGCCATGGCTGCATAGCAGAGGGAAAACTTTTTGATATGTACTAGCAAGCCGCGGACGAAGTTTCGCGGTGCTATACACACTCGTACAGCTCGCGGGAAAGAATCATGAACTGTGTTTATTCTTGCTGCACGATTAAACATCAATCTGAATGCAGTTTTAATGAGAATTAAAAGAGATTAGTGCAAAGAGCTTCCGAACGCTTTCGCAGCGCAATAAAAATTTCAATCGTTCAGCGGGGAAATGTCAATTTCCGCATGAATGCAACAAAAAAAAAAAAAAAAAAACAAAACAAAAAACAATCGTTTTGAGTTTTTTGTTTTGTTTGTTTTTTGTTTTGAAGCAAAGGCAGTCATAGCCACGTATGATTAACGGCCTTGCCTCGTTCATTTGGCAAGCCATCCAACGTTACTCATACGCACGTTGGGCCGCATGTTAAAAACAAAAAAAAAAGCTCGTTTCGATGGTTGAAATTACTAAATAGGAGCCATCTGATTTGACTTTGATACGAAAATGCGTCGATGAATTAATGTGAATAAGTAAAGCATCTGTAGCACGTTGTGTTTTAACAAGCTCAAGCAGCGATATGGTTCATGCTGTTCTATCGAAGCGAGTATCTGCTGCGCTTGAAAGCGAGCTGTTAAAAAATGCCATTCATAATAAAATGCAATCTCGTTTGCTATAATGCTGCTGCTGAAACTGTTATTTTGTGACATTTCACTTGACAGCAGCAGCAGCAGCAGCAGCAGTAGAAGCTGCACAAACGAAAACAACAACAACAAAAACATAAACACCAAACAGGGTTTGTAGCAGCGGTTGCACGAAATTGTCGTAAAAAATCTGCATATGTACGAGATTGTCGTTGGACAAAATATCCAGGGAAAAAATTCAAATTCTGCTTTCCAATTTTTCTTTGTGTTTTACTGCACACGTTTTTTTTCTCTGCTTGCCACTTTGTCAAGTGATTTTTTCACGCTGCCCGAGCACATGTTCAAACAAACATATGATCAAATTTTTTCACTGCCACGCTACATTCGTACGATGTTTCAGCTCATATCTTTGAAACTGTTTATTCAAAATGGAAATATTTAAACACATATTATGAGGACTACCAACGGCTTCATTTTATATATTTAAAATTCTTTGTGAGTTTTATAATTTTAAAATTATGACCGATTTAATTGCACTGACACGCTACAAGATTTTGGAAGTGTGTTCAGAGGCTGATGTACATTTTCTCAAAACTCAGCCAATCTACGCAATCCATATCGTTTTACCTTATAAATATTATAGATGAAGGATCAAATCAAAGGCACAACACTTTGGTGTGGGTAAAAAATCATTTTACTAGGACATATGACCATAAATCTGAGCACTGCCACGCTACACGTACGAATTGAAAAGTACGTCATGAGCAAAAATCATTTAAACAAGCAAACTAAAACTAAAAATATTTCAAAAATGAGATAATGACAATGAGAAAATAAGAAAGAATTTGACTGAGAGAATACGCGTATCGATACGGGTTTTAAACTACTTCAATACACGTATCTGGCTTGAAGGGGTAAATGATGTGATGTGTAAATGTGTGAGTGCAAACGCTTTGCTGGGCAGTTCCAGTCTACCGAAGCAGAGGGATATACAAGTGTACTCTCTCCTTGCGGACATTTCTCTTCAGCGGACACCGCTCTTAAACTGACACTTTTTGCAAATGCTCCAGTTATTCTGCTTCTCCAATAGTCTATTCTTAAGCTGAGATATTTTTCGGTCCCATAGGTGTCCGCTTAAGAGAGACCTCACTGTATGTAGCTAAAGTATTTTCTATAAACTACACTACCAAGGTGACAAAAATGTCTAACGAAATTTCCATCGAAATGCCATGAATTTGGAATTTTAAGTCACCCAGATAAACATCGCTGATGTCTTGAAAACATTTCCACTTGGGTATGTACATATTCATAAGTTTTATGCTGAAACCCAAAATGTACGGATTTGGGAAAATGCATGTAAATACGTACATACAGATATCCGATTATGTGTGCATCTCTCTGTGAGTAATTGTGCACAGAGGTAAAGTCCCTCGGAAAACCAACGAAAAGAACAAAAAAAAGAAAAACGAGCTATGAAAGTTAAACTCTGTTAAGCGACTATTAAGCTCCATCATAGATTGGATTTCTTGTAGTATTTCGATTTCCCTTCTAATGTGGTGAATCAAATGTCCAGTTTGACATCAAATTGACTCCCTTTGGCTATTTGTGTGAATTTTTTCAAAATTATTTTATCCGGTTTTGTGGATGCTTGAGCTGAATTTTCGCAATGAGAGAAGAATTTAAAAGCTAATATTTTTGTTTTTTTTTTATTTTTTTTTTTGTTTTTTATGCTTATCTGCAAATATTTGTTTCCATGTTCTCTGCATGTATGTAGGTATGCCTGAATTCTTAATTGGCACTTGAATTCCATTTCAACTATAAATTGGAAATTTTTACGCAAACTTTGAAATTTTAAATAAACTCTATGTGTATTTTCCTTTAACATTTGAATTTACTTAAAATCCGTAGTTGGCCGGCAAAACGAATTGAGGGAATGGTATAGTTTAAAAAAAATTTGGGTCGATTTTTTGAAATATTTTTTTTCTGCATGTCCAACATTTCAGGAGTATTGTGTAAAAAATTCAAGGAAATCGTGCTAGCGGATACAAAGATACAGCGTTTCAAAGCGATTTGCCCACCTGCATTTGTTGGGGGGAAAAAAACTTTAAAGCGGTTTCGTGGAAAACGACTTTCTTGAAGTCTTTGAACACGATGCTGCAAAATCCACTTGACAAATAGATTTGAAAAAAAATGATTTTAAAATTTTTCTACACATAAATACGCAGGTAATAGCGTGGCCCTTTTTTCGTATTTGGATAAAAATAAAATAACCTCAATTTTTAAGCAAAATCCGTTTTTTTGACATCAAAACACTACCAAAAAACTAAAAACAAAGCCACGATATTACCTCGGGACATCAATTTCATTTAAAAAACATGTTTTTTTTTTGTCTCGATGATCCGTTAACCTTCCATCGTGTTCACTGCAAAACCACTTTTTTTCGAGGCGCCTCCGGAGAATCGCTGCCACCGATATATTTATCGATAATTTCGATTTTTTTCTTTTTTTTTTTTGCCAAATATACTTAAGAAGTTAAGCTAAGCTATAAGATGTATATGAAATAAATACACCAACAATATTCATTTCTCCACAAAAAAATCATTAAAACATGCCTATTTTTTGGACTTTAAAACTTTACCATTCGCTTAAGCAAATCATTCGCCCATGGTTAGTGGTAGAGATTTAAGGAATAGCACCACCACTTTATTGTAGTGGTATTTAAAAGAAAAGAAAAATAAAATAAATTGCACTATCACAAATTTAGTGCAATATGCCCATCTATTGTAGTAAGTTACCGCAATGCCGCCACTGATTGCTCGTTGAATCAAAATAATATGTGAACCGTAGAAAATTTGATTGCATGAACAATGCGAGAGGACGAAATATGTTGCATGTACTTTTAAGGCCATTGTGTGCACCGAAATCGGAATTAGGTTAAATATCGAAATGTGCAATGAATCAAACACAAATTCTCTTTTGCCATACTCAATTTGGACACTATTAAATGGTATTGAATAAAATTCACCTCGGTTGAATGATTCAAAAATTTTGTTTCTCTTTTATTGAATTTTTTTGAATTTTTTTCTTTCTATTTTTTGTTTTTTTGAATTGGAAATTTTTCATTAAGGCTTTTTGCGAATTCATTGGACGAAATCACTTCTCTTGCAGCAAATCAAAGTTTTGATCTGTTAACCGATGCGTCTAAGTGTATGTTTCTATGAATGTTGCAAGAAGATGTGCTCAATCATGAAAATATTAACCTTACCAATACTATTTAAAATGAGTTCAGAGCTATAAATTGTGATAGAAAATAAATTAATATATTGAACGGAATACGAGATATGGTCATAAGTAAGTGAGTAATTTTTTTCTCGGCCCCACTTTTTGAAGTCTATTTAAAAAAAAAAACTAGACGTGACCTGACAAAACTGAGTTTGAGGCGTTGTGAGCACCGACAAATGAAGGTAAATGTATAGGCAAGAGTACATAAACACGGACAAGGGTGACTGATCAGTCAGACTGAATGTTTATGTGGCGCATTAATGAGCGAAAATGAAATTTTGGGGAAGATGTTGGAAATTTTTTCGGTACCGTTTCGAACCGGTTTCGGTGTTTCGGTTTTGATTCAGGAACCGGGTTCCAAAAAAAAAAATATCGCTTTTTTCGGTTAGGAAAATAAACCGGTCAAAATCGGTTACGGTTACGGTTTCGGTTCCGGTTGCACGCCCTGTTAAGAAGTTAATATATAAGATGTATATGAAATAAATACACTAAAAATATTCATGTCTCCACAAAAAAATCATGAAGACATGCCTTTCATTCGGCTTTAAAACTTTACCACCCCCTTAATTTCACTTTTATGTTTTCCGATAAAAATCGAATTTTAAATGTGCAACTCTTTAGGCCAGAACAATAAAATAAGAAGAGAAACCCGTATCATTTAACCGGGCACAGTTTGAGGTAAGAGTATTTTGTATAGGGTTACCAGATCCTGAGAGTGCTAATGCAGTTCATTTCAATTCTTTTCCAAAAAAAAAGCAGTACATTTCGGAAAAAAGAAGTACAGTTTTTTGCACTAAATGCAGTTTTATTTTACAAATAAATAACAAAAATAACAGCTTTCGTAGCAAAATTAAACTAAACTCATTCTAGATTTTTATTTTGTAAGCGTCGCCCACTATAAAAATGACATTTTCAATTGATTGTGGTCGTGTACTCCACGAAACTGCTCAAAACCGGCCAATTTTTTAGAAAACTGTTCCCGAACTACACGACTGTGCAAATGAGTGATTTTGACAGACAGACATTTATAACGGGAACAGTTTTCGGTAAAATTGGGCTGTTTTGCACAGTTTCTTGTTGTACGGGAACATACCTATACAGCCTTTTCGGGAATTTTAATTCCGCCCGAATTTTTTCACTCTCCGCTTTTTACCTATGGGGAAAGCAGGCGGGAAAAATTTTTCACTTCGAAAAAATTCCCGTCTATCGACAACACATTTTCCGGGGAAAATCTTATATGTCGAGTCAAATTTTTTTCCACTTTTTTTGAGGCAAACTGAAGCGGAAAAAACTAGAGTCCGATAATTTTTTGTTTTAATGACCCAAATAAGGCAAATTCTTTAATTATTTTAGGAGTAAATCCTCCAAATACTGGAATGCTGGTTTATTGAGTCTAAAATACCGCTGAAATCGAACATTAAACTTGTTATTTTAATATACAACCACAGCTCTTTACATAACTAACATAGATTCGTGCAATTCTAAGGGATTGGGCGCATGCCTCAAGCGTCGCCGGATATTATATAAATATATATTATATTATATATGATATTCTGTGCATTTTAAATTAAAGAAAAACTTCTTATCTTTTTCAACGCATTTCAAACTGTAATATTTTCTAATTTCGAAGTGAAACGAAATCCGGGTGAGTTTATCGATAGGCGGAATTTTTCGGGCGAATCAAAAATATCGTGTGAATTTTTTTTCATCTAGAATTCATGATAAGGCTGATTATCTTCTCCATTTTCTGTTTTTAAAAAGTTACACACAACATTTTTTCATTGGCAATTTTTTGAGCTCTGGTAAACAGGCAAGACGAAATGAAATTAATTCTCCCTGAAATTAATTTTAATGCCCTATCGATTTTAAAAAAGCAGTACAAAGAAGTACGAAAATGAAAATGCAGTACATTTTGGGATTTATTTTTTTTGGGAATACAACGCAGTACACCGCTTCAAAAAGGAGTACGTTTACTCTCAAAAACAGTACGTCTGGCAACCCTAATCCTGTACGACTTTTAAATGCTACCTTAAATGTATGAAAATATTTCCGCTAATTGACGCTGTGCCGATAGTTACTGTAGTCGTTTTTTCCATTACAATGGTCACATGAGTCGTTTTTCCCAGGAAATATGGACTTAATTCCTTTTTGCAATGTACTCTACGGACAACAGGATTGTAATTTGGATTCCGTTTTTTTTTTATTATTAAATGAAAGTAGACAACTTAAATAGCTTATTACCGTTATAAACGAATTTTTGCCATGAAATGGACTTAAGTCTTTTTGCCGATAATTGTTGACATATTAAATGATTATTCCCCCAACTGGAAATATTCTGCAATTAGCGCATTAGCTTTAACGTTTCAAAAGAGCATCGTAGGCGGCACAAAGCCATCAATAGCTTAACCAATGGAAGAATATTAACACTTAAGATGCTTTTAAGATATCCTCAATTTACGATGGCATCTTACAATCAGTATCGCATTGCAAGAGTCAGAATGCCATTTGAAAATTTCGGCTTTCTCTCGTTTCCCATTCAATTGTTGACGATTTTATCTCAGATTGAGCTGAATAGCCGAACAAGAATCATCTCGAATGGACTAGCCTTTCTTTGTTTGATTGCCATCCGATTTGGGTTGGTAGTAGTTCTAAGTAGTAACTGTGCGCTCACGAACAATATTCCATTTCGAAAATGAGCCTATCCCGAAATTAAAGAGCTTAGAGATACTTAATGGGCAGGGCCGGGCGATCGTAGCAAATTCAATTCTCTGGGACCTTTTTGGATCCGCTCGAAAAAACTACAATTTTCAGGTATTCATTTACTTCGAAATATAAAACAATAATTTTACACTTCACTTTCAAAAGACAGAACGGCAAATAAGAAGAATCATAGGGAGAGTGGGGAGAAAGAAAAACCAAATATTGGGAGAGGAAATGAACATTTAATTCGGTTATGGTCTACAAATGTGAATGCTTAAAAGTTTTCAAAATATTTTCGTTTGCAATTTTGGCATTCCAATCTCCTCATTGCGAGTGGATTTGTGCGTTTGTTTGCAGGGGTTTTTTTTTTTTTTTTGTTTTTTTCTTGCTCCAATCCTGTGGTCCTAAATTAATTTCGTAAAAGTAATTTTACTTTTGCGTCAACTCTCTTCCACCTCTTCATTTCTTTAGCTCTCCACCGCATTTGATTTATGGGAATTGGTTGCCTCTGAATTTTGTGCATTCTCAAAATTCTTTCGAAGGCATTTTTATTTTCACACTCTGCTTGGTTCGCTACAGCTATCCAAAAGGCAAAAAAAGAAAGTAAAAAAAAAGAGAACAAAACAAAAAATTACTGCTTCCTTCGGCATATTTTACGGTTAATATTTTCATGATTGAGCACATCTTTTTGCAACATTCATAGAAACATACACTTAGACGCATCGGTTAACAGATCAAATCTTTGATTTGCAGCAAGAGAAGTGATTTTGTCCAATGAATTCGCAAAAAGCTTTAATGAAAAATTTCCAATTCAAAAAAAAAAAATAGAAAGAAAACAAGTAAGGGTGTTATAGTCAGGCGAGCCTGACAATAGAATACCCGACACAGACACATAATTTTTAATATCAACAGGTGTTTAAGGGCATAAGGAGCCCCATAGACCGACTTTTGTTAATTTTATAAATGAAAACCGCCCTTTTGCCACGCCCAATTTTCAAATATTTTTGAAATTCTAATCGGACCCTTATATATACGCTCAAATTCTAAGTTTCATTGAAATATTTCAATAAAGTCCGCTTTTGAGGCATGTTTGTGATTTTCATAACATACCCTAGTACTGGAGGTACCCCTAAAAATGGTCCGATCGGGTCCATTCTTGAACTTGTTTATGCTGATGTCGCCGTGAGCACACATACCAAATTTTGTCGAGATAGCTCAAATCCTTCGATAAGAAAACTGTATACAAACAGACGGACAGACGGACGGACATGTCTAAATCGAATCTCCTGGTGACGCTGATCATTTCTATATACATTTTGTATAGTCTATCTCGACTGGTTCTGGGTGTTACACACAACCCAACAAACGCAATATACCCTCGACACAGAGTGTGTCGGGTATAAAAATTCAAAAAAATTCAATAAAAGAGAAACAAAATTTTCGAATCATTCAACCGAGGTGAATTTTATTCAATACCATTTAATAGTGTCCAAATTGAGTATGGCAAAAGAGAATTTGTGTTTGATTCATTGCACATTTCGATATTTAACCTAATTCCGATTTCGGTGCACACAATGGCCTTAAAAGTACATACAACATATTTCGTCCTCTCGCATTGTTCATGCAATCAAATTTTCTACGGTTCACATATTATTTTGATTCAACGAGCAATCAGCGGCGGCATTGCGGTAACTTACTACAATAGATGGGCATATTGCACTAAATTTATGATAGTGCAATTTATTTTATTTTATTTTAAATACCACTACAATAAAATGGTGGTGCTATTTCTTTAAATCTCTACCACTACCATATACATCTTATAGCTTAACTTCTTAAGTATATTTGGCAAAAAAAAAAACGAAATTATCGATAAATATATCGGTGGCAGCGATTCTCCGGAGGCGCCTCGAAAAAAAGTGGTTTTGCAGTGAACACGATGGAAGGTTAACGGATCATCGAGACAAAAAAAAAAAAAAGTTTTTTAAATGAAATTGATGTCCCGAGGTAATATCGTGGCTTTGTTTTTAGTTTTTTGGAAGTGTTTTGATGTCAAAGAGCGGATTTTGCTTAAAAATCGCGGTTATCCGTCAAGAGGATTTTGCAGCATCGTGTTCAAAGACTTCAAGAAAGTCGTTTTCCACGAAACCGCTTTAAAGTTTTTTTCCCCCCAACAAATGCAGGTGGGCAAATCGCTTTGAAACGCTGTATCTTTGTATCCGCTAGCACGATTTCCTTGAATTTTTTACACAATACTCCTAAAATGTTGGACATGCAGAAAAAAAATATTTCAAAAAATCGACCCAAAATTTTTTTTAAACTAGAGATACCATCCCCTTCAGTTCCACTAACGTTGTGAATTTTCTTCCCACTGGCCCTAAAGCAATAGTGGTAGTGAAATGGTTAGCAAACTTTATATTTAGTGCAAGATGCCCACCTCTGCTGATTGCAAGAATTTCGCTCACTTCAATGGAAGCCACAATCAATGCTCAATAAATTTTCAAAAGTAAAAAATCATACACTTTATGATATAGAAAGCCTATAAATTGAAATAAATAAAATAATTATTTAATTTAAAAATTTTTCTTTTAATTAAAATAATGACCTTAAGATCGAAAAAAAGAGTAGTATCTCTACAGAAGAAGAAAAATTAATCCTAAAGGCCGAACAAAAACGAAATATATTTTCCATTAACAAAAAAAAAAAAAAAAAAATTATCCTTTTTGTTAGTTTTTGGGAGCAAAATCTTCTTTGCATTCATTGGATGGATTTTAGTGAGGCCCTGAATTTCTCTAAGCCGTCATTGTTGCCGAAATATTTGAATGCTTATTGAAATTTGGGGGGTAACCAAATCGCTAGCCACAAGGATATACGAAAAGAGATGGACACGTGGTACCAGTTATTGTTGTTGGTTTCTTTTTTTTTCGGTTTTTGTTTCTGTTTTTCTTATGGCGTTTTGTTAAAGGTGAGTAAACCGAAGTCATTTTGGGCCACATCAACTGGATCATATGAATGTAAATACACATATACACCAACACCAACACACGTGTACACACGTCCGTATGCATGCATGTACGTATAGACGTGACTCTCTGGCATCGAATTGGAGCATAGCATCCACAGCTGTGCATTTTGTTGTGATTTTGCTGATGCCGCTTAAAAATTTTCCACACAATATTCGTTTTCCAATCTGTTTTATTGCAATGCTATTTTCCCACTCATCCCACTATCAGCTTTTCTGCTCCAATCACTAGTCATATATGCATGACCGCATGCCATGGAGCATGAAGTCGCTCTGTCCTATCCCTCTACCTAGTCCTCTTCATTCCGTCCATACGTCTGTCCTTCCATCCGTCCGTCCGCCCATTCATCCACCGGCCGCCCATTCTTCTGTCCGTCCGTCCATTCGAGCTGGTTCGTGCTTTATTCTGTTCTATTTTGCTATCCTGTGCTATATGCTGTATTGTGTCTAGGCGCTCCATCTAGTCATCTAACCATCTATGCGCTACACGAGTACACGAGTACATGGGTACATGGGACTACGTGTAATGGCTTCTCGAAAGTCTATGGCTCGTATTATTGCAGTCATTTTGTTGCGGTGCTAGCTTTGTGAGACAGTTGCCAAGAATTTTAAGTGCACGAGAGTGGGTAGTGCGGAATGTAAGATGTGTGTTCAGGTATCAGGGCAGATGGCATCAAGGCGCTCGTGCACGAAACGGCGAGCAGTCCTTTTGCTTATGCGTACAATTTTCCTCCTCATGCGATACGATTACCAATCGGTAAGTATGAATTTACGTATGCTCTAACACGAGTATGTAACTCAATGCATACATGAGACGGTTCATGTTGCTTTTTATCGTTATCCGTCAGGAACTTACTTCCAGATCTGACTGAATATCTGGAGCCCATTGTTTTTCATTTTGGCTTAAATCGCTTTTATTGCATTGAGCATTGAGTATTGAGAGTATTTGGCATTTCGACCATGACACGCAGGTACAATTTACAACAACAATAGCAATGAAAACGACGACAACAACAACAACAACAACAACAACAACAACAGCAATAAGAAACGCCATTATGTGTTTGTTTAATGAGCTCTTGAAAAATGCGAAACGCTCGGAAAAGAAAAGCAAAAAAAAGGCGCAGTGGCAACATTTTGGATTTATTTTGCACAAGGATCTCCTCCTCTATATTATGCAGAATACGAATACGGTTAGCTCATCGAAGCAATCAATATAATATGATTTTTATAGACGTAATGTTTGCTCATCTCATTTATTCAGGAACAGTACATATCTTTGAATTGGATTTGTTCCAAAATGCAATTTGCCGGTTCTCTGGGTTTTTTTCTTGTCCTTTTCTATTCAAGCGTAGTAAAATGTCACATGTTTAAGGATCTCTAATATGTATATTAAAGGGCCTCTTCAGCGAACTTCAGTAACTTCAATCTGCTCTTCATAATTATCTGCATTGGAAGTAAACGGAAAAAAAAATATTACAAATTGCCCTGTAGGAAATAGATCTGAAAAAATTTCATCTTGTTTTTCATTCAGTGCGAAATTCTCTGATTTTTAATAAACCCTTCGATGAACGATCATCGGAGGGGGGAAAAACATAGCATACCCAGCTATTTATCATGCTTCTTCAGTAATATACATACATATTACTTATATAAACGAAATCGGAGAATTTCTATTGCAGCAAAGAAGAAATTTTTCGATGGTCTCGATGGATCGAAGAGAATTATCTCAATGGGTCTAGTGAAATGAGTACGCTTTGAATTTGTTTCAGCTGTCTCTTAGCCTTTGTAGACATTTGCTCGTCGATTTTTATACCGTAAAACATTTACACAATTTTCCTATCTATAATCCATCAAAGTTTCGAAAGCATAACTATGTATGTATGTATGTGTCTATAAAAATTGAAACTTTTTTATGATAATCTCTGATTAAAATGCAGCTTGCGAGCTCACAGTTTGCTTCTATGCACACGACTTTTATACATTCTGTTAGCATTTCGTTACTCTTCGAGTCTATTCCTTTGGTTGGTCCCCAACGTGTCGACCCGCACTTTCTAGATGTGTGTGTGTGTGTGTGTGTGTGTGTGTGTGTGTTGGTTTTCTTAAATTTTTTTTTTTCCTGTTTAATTCTTTTTAATGTTCAAGTAAAATCGCGCTCGAATAACGAGATGCCTTGTTCGCTACAGAGTGCCGGAGATCTGCTCGGCTACTCGGCTACTCGGCTACTCGGCTGCTCTGATGTCCCCCAGCGAATGCCCGAATCGTATCAGTGTCCGAACAGCAATACCCGCCGAACGGGTACATCGGGTAACAGTTTTTAATGGACAAAACTTTTGTTGAATATTGTAAAATGTGGCGCGTCTGTAAAGTTATGAGCAACTCAATTCACATAACAGCATGCACAAAAAAAAAAAACGGCGGCCCTACGACGGTAGGTACTTCTTTTATTCTTTTTTTTTATTTTTCTTTTCTTTGCTTTCTTCTTTTCTGTCCTTCACTGTTTTTTGTTCTTTTTTTAGTTTTCTTTCACATAAAAAAAAAATTTTTTTTTTTTGGTCGTAGTAGGAGAGGAACAACATTTTCAAAGCGGCAGCCGACAGCAACTGTCAGTTCCAGGAGCATGATAGACAGGACAGTATAACCACTCAGAATTCAGCTGGAGCAGAGGAAGTTCGCTATGCAACGAGAACTATGAATGCTGGAGAGCTGGCGATGGGCTGCTGGCTACTGGCTGATGGCGACTGCCGTCTCCATTTGTGTATGTTTTCAAATTGCAATTTGGTGCAGATAAGGCGCGGAATTATAAAATTGACGCGAATGAGAAATTATGTAAATTTAAGTGGCTCTTTAACGGCACTAGCAGTGGCAGTGGCACTGGCACTGGCACTCGCAGTAGCATCGGCACCAGCACAGATGCCCAAGACCAAGCCGTTGAGCCCACGAGCCCACAAGTTCCATAAGTCCAGGCGAGTAAAGTACTAACAAGAACAATAAAAGCCGTAACAACAAAAGAGCAAAGACACTGGCTAACTGACTGAATAAAGTGGGTGGGTTTCGACCGCGCGGGGACCCGGACGAGAATAAAATCTTTGTGATTTAACGGTGCGTGCTCTTCGAGAAGGCGCGGATGTTTTATGCGACCGAAGCTTATGTCACGCTCATTTCGAATGCTCAGTAATGTTTTACAACTTTGTAAGGAATTATTAAGTATTGAAACGGAGCATGAATACGAAGGAGCATTGAGAGGATTATCTAAGGACAATGGTATTATCATATTCATATAGATTTATAGATTTATTTGCAAAATATCGATTGAAATTGATATTTCATTGGATTAATATATTTGTCGAGAGAACGTTGTTCATGCGGAGTGTTTGTGTATAAATGAAATGGATAATTTGAAGGATAACCATAGAGATGTTCTGGCCTTGTTTTTGAATGGTGTTTATGTCATTACTCAGCGTAAATCTGCGTTTATTAATATGCATAAATCTCATAAAAAAATCCCTTCAGACTATACATTAACTTTTATTGATCTCGATACACGATACACTCATTGGTAAGTTTCTTTGCAATTTGAATGCATCACGAAGAAGAGTATTTCGCGCTAAGCCAGCAGTGTTTCATGGAGATCCTGAAAAAGGAATCAACCATAACACATACAAATCGGTAAAAAAGTTTTTTTTTTGAGATTCGCTTTTACCTCAAAAGGGAAAATGTAATGTGGTCATAGTATAGTAGCGTAATTTTGTTATAGCATGACCTTCGTGGAGGGGTGTATGCAGCTATCCTCGTCCGTCATCAGCATTAGGTTAGCTGCAATACCTGTCTTAACTTAACAAAATAAACGTATCATGTGTTTGGAAACCTCATAAATGCTCGGCCAAGGAAATGAATAAGAAGCACCACAAAAAAAAAAAACAAACAAAAGGCAAGAAAAGGAGCAGACCAACAACGTGAATGGGTTCGCTGAATGTTTCGATTGTCGATTGCAGGCCTATAGCATAACGAGGCTCATTGCCGCGAAACTTGGCTGGCTGGTTGGCAGGCTGACTGTGTTGCCGGCACGCTCCTTCGTGTCGTTTGGTTTCGTGTTATTTGCTTTAACTTCCTTTTCTTTCCTTTCCGTTCTGCCTTCCTTTGTTTGTCTACAGTCGACAAAAAAAAAAAAAAGAAAGGAAATTTGGTTCTTAGCCAATGAGATTTATGTGTTTTGTTCCATTATCCTTGCTTGTTGCTGCTCCTTCGTATCAATTTGTGTGTTGTTTTTTTTTTCTTTCTTTCTATGGCTTTTTTCCGTTTCGTTTCGCATCTTTTCGTTTGGGACTCAAGAAAAATTTTGTTGATATTGTATTACCGTGGCATAAGACCCAAGCGTGCAATATTTCAAACCGCTGCCAACTTGGCACGTGGGTGTATTTTGTTCTTGTTTGAAATTGCTTTCGAGATTCTGTTGGCGCTTTGTTTTGATTCGTAATCACACGTGCCGTTCGCGATTGTTCAACGCATGCGCAGATACAGCTTTCATGCAACTAAGAGCGAAAACTTAACGAAGAAGAGTCAAATAAGTTCTCTTATTTTTTTTAAAGGATGTTTTCGATAAGGCACCTAAGTTGGTTTATGTATTAAATGGAATGTAACATTCATAAATATTCTTTTGACTCTAAAATACGAAATAAATTTTTGAATGTTCATTTAATTTTGCTTAAAAAGCTATTTCAAATGCACCCTGGAAGCTTCTAGTCGCGAAGAAAGAGAACACTTTGATCGTTTTGATTCGGTGATATATTTTATATAAGCATTGCAGTTAAGCTCTTTTGGCTTTCAATTGAAAAATTTCATATGGTTTGGTAAGAGTTGTCTTTAGATTTGCCACTTGGCAGAGATGATCATGCCATCGTTGTGATCTTCATCATTATCACAATCATAATCATAATGATCTAATCTTCATCATCATCATTATAATAATCATCATCTCTATAATTTTCATCATTATCACTGTCATCGTCATCACAATTGAAATCATCATTATCACAATCATTATAATAATCATTAGAGTCCGCCCAAAGTCAAAATTTTCAACCGAAACCGAATATTCGGTTTTTTTAAAGATTCGGTGGCCGAACCGAAACCGAAACTTTTGTGTGTTAGTATATGCTAGTATATGAAATAAAAATATATACATTACTTATGTAAGAAAAGCATAACAGTATTATGTGTAAAAAAAAAAACAAAAACTCGGAATTCACATTGTTAAAATTAAGGTTTTTTCACTTTAGTGTTGTAGTTGTAGAAAGTAGTTGCAGAAAGCTTTGTTTCAAGTCTTTTGGTATTTCCATAACAGTATGTATGTATGTATGTTGCAGAAGTGCTAGGCTTGGAACGTTACACTCCGTTTCGCCTTGGTCGGAAATCGATCCTCGGACCCTGGGATCAACAGCATAGCACGCATCTCCTACGCTATCCCAGAGCCACTCCATATCAGTAACATGTGAAAATTTTTCTTTTTCAAAAAACTAAAATATATTTGAAAGTTTCGGTTTCGGCCTTTTCCGAGCTAAAACCGAACCGAAACCGAAACCAAAGGTTCGGTCGGACTCTAATAATCATCATTATCATCGTCATCGTCATTATCATCATCATCATTTTCGTCATTGTCACTATCATCATCATCATAATCATCATCATCATCATCCTCATCATTATCACAATCAATATAATAGTCATCATTATCACCTTCATCATCATCATTATCATTATCATTTTCTTATCATCATAATTAATTATCATTATAATTATCATTATCATCATCATAATCATTATCACTATCATCATCATCATCATCATCATCATCATCATCATTGTAATCATCATCATCATCTTTATTATTATTATTATTATTATCATCATCGTCATCATCATCTTCATCAGCCCCAAAAAAAAAACCATTGTTTTTAGACTTGATTCCCGGATCATCCTTAGTTACTGTACCTTTCCCCAGCACCGAAAGCATAATGATCCTTATTTCAGTTGTAAGGCCATTTTGACTCTAAATCTCAGCACAGTGGAATTTCAGCGGCAAAAATAATGGTTTGGTGTTTTCATCTAATAGTGCAATATCTTGATAAGAAAATTCCTAACTTTCATTAAACTTAATTTTTGTTTTTTTTTTTTTTCATTTAAAAAAAGGAACTTAAGTTAAAAACAAATATTTTTCCAAAAAATGGCAACAAAAAAAAAAAAAATACTATCAAATTGGCTGGAATTTTTTTCCTATTAAATCCAGGATTTTTGCTTTAAATGTGATTGGTTTTCTGTTAAAATTAAGATCTTGATTCAATTAAAATTTTGATTGAACATAGTTTAGGTAGACTATCAAATATCTTATCTCCAAAAATCCCTCTATTCTCCGTCGTGCTCTGTCTTCTAGTTAATAAAAACTTAATGCCTGGAGACTCTTCGAACGATTCGTGAAAACAAAAATTGAGGATACTTGCAGATATATCGACAAAGTCCATTTGTATCTCAAAAATCGTCGCGGATGTGTTTAGATATTTGGGAAAAAATCATTGCATATTTTAGGGTGTTGTAAGTTTTCATCCTTATATAGTTTGATATGATCACAATACCAATTTTTTTTTATTTTTCAAGCTCGTTTAGGGTTATTATTGCATATTTGTGCTACTACAAATGCTCCCGTTTTTAAAACTTTTTTTTTTTTAATTAGTAGCATCAATTTTTGTTTTTTTAATTATTTAAAAACGCCAATGATAATGACATGTCTTTTGATGTAAATATATCTATTATTACGTATTTAACCATCTCCAAGAAGGGCAACTTTGAGCAATGTTGTCTTCATCAAATTCCAGCTACCTTTAACATGGGAAATTTTGTATGACAGCTAGTTTGAACATGAAGGATAGATCAGCATATTGAATGATGAGAAATGATACTTTATTCATAAAAAAGAGGTTTCCACTCATTGTTAACTTTCTCGGATTGTTATTGCACCCATGGAGGGAAAAAATAGCAATTTTCTACATTTTTCTATGGTAAGTCCCTTAAATTGTTGAGATAGAGCTTCACAGCCTAAGAAAAAAAGTTAGCTGAAACAAAAATAAGGGGGGCTGGTCATAGATATTATTTCTGTCAGAGGTCAGATTAACCCGCAAAATACAAAAAACGAATTTCCTTTAAAAATCGGGTCGTATTAGGAAAATTTTTTTATGTGTTGAGATAGAGCTTTGAGACATGAGAACGAAATATGCAGTTTTAAAAAATACGAAGGGCCTCGGAACATTGTCTATAGCTAGCAGCAACACATCTCAAGTTATGGCAATTTTAAGTTATGAAAACAACATTTATCTCAACTTCGGGGGCCATGAGCGCCCTCTAAACATTACTTAATCGTCACAAAATTTTGCACGAGTAAGTTTTCAATAGATACCAAGATTTTAAATCACAAGGAGAAAGAATAAAAACACATGTGCCAAAAAGGCCACCTTAATGTATATATATATATATATATATATATATAATTTTAAATGAAAAATCCGAGTTGTAAGAATATTTTTTAACATATCAAACATTTGGTTTAAATCGGTTGTGTAATGTTTACCGATATTCATAATGATAGGACCACTCCTACTACCTGTCGCCGCAAGATGTATGGAGCGATCCTATTGTGTGACGCCTCAGTTTCCTTAACACAACGAATTGAAATATTTAGTTTTCGTTGAAAAACAAACAAATTCTACAGATGTTATTTTCCCAAAAATTTTCCTTTTATATTCCATTGAGACTAGGGATTTCAAAATCCCGGAATTAGTCCCGGTGGTTTTCTTGGCTATTCGACAAAAGTTTGATTAACACATCCATATATTTTAACTTCGACTAAACGATTTAATAGATTTAAACGATTTTTCCCGATTTTTTTCTACGAATTTAACGATTTATAACTATTTTGCTTAAATCCCGGGATCCCGGGATTGGCATGCCTAATTGAGACGTACCGGAAAGAGCTGCTACTGTTCTTCAAAAAACTAAATAAATAAATAAAACAAGTAAGAAAGCTAAAGTCGGTCAAGCCCGACTTTGAAATACCCAGCGTCCCGACATTATGAGCGCACTATGTTTTGCTTCTCTATTTGTGGGCGTGGCAGTGGGAGGGCAACATAAATTATTTCCGTACACCTTTCATTCGCCTTGGTGAACCTATGTTGCGAATTTGAAGCTTCTACGCCTTTTACTTCGGAAGTTACGAAAAGTCTTTATTTGTGGGCGTGGAAGTGGGCGGGCCACAAAAAATTTTTTCCTACACCTTTCATTCGCCTTGCTGAACCTATGTTGCGAATTCGAAGCTTCTACGCCTTTTAGTTCAGGAGTTACGAAGAATCTTCATTTTTGGGCGTGGCAGTGGGCGGGCCAGAAAAAAAAATTTTCCTAGACCTTTCATTCGCCTTGGTGAACCTATGTTGCGAATTTGAAGCTTCTACGCCTTTTACTTCGGAAGTTACGAAAAATCTTTATTTGTGGGCGTGGCAGTGGGCGGGCCACAAAAAATTTTTTCCTACACCTTTCATTCGCCTTGGTGAACCTATGTTGCGAATTCGGAGCTTCTACGCCTTTTTCTTCGGAAGTTACGAAAAATCTTCATTTTTGGGCGTGGCAGTGGGCGGGCCATAAAAAAAATTTTCCTACACCTTTCATTCGCCTTGGTGAACCTATGTTGCGAATTTGAAGCTTCTACACCTTTTACTTCACAAGTTACGATAAGCCCTTAATTTTGGGCTTATTTGTGGGCGTGGCTCGAGGTGGGCGGCGTCCATTTTTTGCCAGGATATGTCCCTTTTCGTAGTTAACCAGTACACCAAATATCAATGGAATGTGTTGAGTGGTTCGCAAGTTACAAGCATTTTACTGAAAACACATTATATTCATTTATGGGCGTGGCAGTGGGCGGATGTCTCCCATTTTTACTTAGGATCATACTCGGATCCCGATATACCTGTGTGCCAAATTTCGACTTGATTGGTCCAGCCGTTGCGGAGGAGATCCGACCACGGACGGACGGACAGACGGACAGACGGACGGACGGACAGACGGACAGACGGACAGACGGACAGACGGACAGACGGACAGACGGACATGTCTAAATCGATTCAGTTTTTGATCCTGATCATTTCTATATACATTTTTCTATATCTCCGGAGCTTAATTCTCCCTGTTACAAGATTTGCACAAAACTAATATACCCCGCTTACGCTGGGTATAAAAATCCAAACAAATTGGAACATTTTGAATATCTTTTGTGAAGCATTTCAAAAGGACAAACGCTTCTTTCAAACGCAACGGTCCATTTTATCCGATTTATTTGAATTTGTTCTCTCTTCGAGTGTTGAAAAAGAGATAAAGAGAACGTTCCACTGAGTTGTGCCTTACAAAACTGAACGAAACGTTGTACACGAAGTCTACGGCACGACGAAAAACGACAGTGCCCATTGATGCTACGAAGTCGAATCCTTTGACTTTTCTACAGTTCTGCCTCACCAATCAACAGACATAACGGCACGAATGCTCTCACACAGCGTTGGGAAAGTTCTGTTAGTGTTAGCAGTCGGTACGATGGCTGGCATACGTCGTCTAAGCCGCCGTCTTCGTCGTCGTCGTCGTGGCTGCTGTCATTTGTGTCGTTGCTTTTGTCATTCTTACCAATGAAGCAAACAGGACTAACAATCAGTTTACCTTCGAACGCTGCCGGATGTAGACGCGAGAACGCTTCATTAAATATAATAACAGCTGTTGACAACGGTTTTTAAGTGTTGAGTGTTAACCGATAAACGTTGAATTTTGAATCAATGATAAATTCATCGAAATAACGGAATATAAATCAAAATCATATTGTATTCATTGAAAGTAATTATTCGAAAAAATTTGCAGAAGAATTTTCTCATTCAATTGAAAGAATTCGAAGTGAAAATACGGCAAACGTGCAAAGCAATAAAACACTCATTTCAATTATTGTGCTGAAAGCATGCGCGCCCGCGCAACAGAACGAAATGTTGTAATTCAATTCAAATCATTGTGAGTTTAAATTGCATTTAATGCTTTATATTTTGATTTTTATTTTTATTTTGATTTTTTTTTTTTTTTATATAAATGTTTAAAGTTATTTGTAGGGCAACAGAAAATATTTAAGTTCAGCACCTAAACGTATGCATTTGAATATTTTAAAGCCCATCAATATATTTTTAAGCCTTTATAAACAGATTTCAATTAAGGCTTTAATGGTATCAGCAGATCTCTCAAAATCCTTCCTCAAGATGTGATGAAATGGGCAAAATCAAACACGAATGGACATATTTGCCACTATAGGAAATATTTGGAATAATAACATGCACATACTTGTGTGCGGAATTTAAATATTTTCTGTTGCCCTAGTTATTTGAAAAATTAGGAAAAATAAGAAAATCAAATTTTAGGGCATACTTAAGGACTAGGGTCTTGGAGAAATTTTCCGTAAAAATGCAATTCATTCAAAATTAAAAAAACTCTTTTTCATTCATAGAAATTTGAAAAATCCGAACGGATTCGATCGGCACGAATATTAAATAAATATTCAAATTGAAATTCGTAAGGGAATTCGTTCCTGACTCATTTTAAAGAATAAAGAAACCTGATTATTGACTATATTTTGAAGTTGACTAGCCAATGAGTGTGGTGGAAAATTTTTATTTCTCGTATTTCCTTGTTTTTCTTTCAATCAACAAAAAACGAATTTAGAGGTATTATAGACGGAGAATCGTTCGATCTGTTCGAAAGCGAAATCTTCCACTTTAGGATGAGTTGAATAATTAAGAAAATGATGTCAGCAGGAATTCTTACTGCTCTAAGAAAAGAAAAACAAAATTAAACCGAACAAAAGTTACTTGTAGGGAATTGACTAGATAAAAATTATATGAGCGCGCGGATTATCGAATATTTAATTAACGTCCTACATTCCGTATGAGTGATGCCTTTTGTATGGGATTTCGGACAAATGTACCACATACGCAAGTCTAACCCAGCATATCAATACTGGGAGGATCTATGTATGTACCCTTGTATTTGTTTGAATATCACACTGCTGCGCCATCTGATTGAAATATTTTTTTCTTTTAAATGAAAGTAAATTCTACGGGGTGTTTCTAAAAGAAACTGGGTGGCGCGAAACTGGGAATACACTTAAAAAAATGTTCAAAATTTTCTTTTTAGTTTTGTGAAAAAATTTTTCTCAGTGTAAAAATAAAAAAAATTTTAAAGCTTCCTTGTTTTATTATCTAACAGAATCTGCATAGATCGTCTCTCTATCTCAATGGGTTGTTGAGATATAAAATTTTGAAAAAAGCCTTTACAAATAAGGATTTTCAGGGATATTTCAAGAACCGTTCAAAATCAAAATCTAAAAAGTAGTATCCACAGTGTTTTTAGATGGCACCTATTTTATTAAATATCTAAATGAACATCCATCTGTTTGGTATCAATGAAGTCGAACTTATTAGATTTGATACAGAAAAACTAATAAGTTAATTTAGATATTTAATTTTCTCATCTTATTTTCCAAAAAATTATTAGACATATGGGGTACCAAATTAAAGCAAATCGATCCAGCATTTTGAATCAAATAAAAACTTTGGATACTAATAGGACCTTTTTCATACCAAAATGGCTCTCAAAGTCAAAAAAGGTTAAAAAAATTTTAAAATTTTAACTTTGAAGGCTCAAATACCCTTAAAGCTGCAATAAAGTGTAAGACTATTTTATACGCCTAGAAAGGTCTGACAATTCTCTGTCGAACTGCATTAAAATTTTTTATCTTGAATACAAACGTTGAGGCGTGACAATTTTTTTCCGAAACAACTGCAAATTTCTTTCTTTCCCTTATAACTCCTCAGGGGTGCATTTTGGACCCCCGCCCCCCTGCCATACGATTTTTTGTTAGTTCTGACCCCCTCTATCAGCTCCCGACCGGTTGAGCATCACAAACGGAACACCCTGTATATTATATTTCTTCGTGAAAATATATACCTACATATGATGTTTCATAAATATCGATCCAGAAAATTATCGTTTACTACAAAAACTGAATTTTTCCCGGTAGCTTTATTTCTGTTAACTTCTGCGTATGTACAATTGTGATGACATAACTAATAAAACCGGCTATAAAATCGTTATGTTGAAGGCTCAAGAACAAATTCGCATCAAATTGTGAATTTCATAAAAATTATAGCACACGATGATATCGCTCAAAGAGATCAATATATTCATCAAGGACTCTTAGATTTGATGGTAGTTTCTCAAAAGCCTAGAGGCATAAAATATAGTAATAACAATTTCTTTCTTTAATATTTAAAGGCATACGTTTAGTTTTAAAATTTTTTGTTGCTCTATTCATAACTTTAGCGGTGGAGAGTTGTTATCCCGAGTGGTTAATCTTCTTCGAAAGATTCAAATTTTTGAAGAATTTTCAATTCTTGCGCTCAATTATCTCTATTCTCTAATCTCCACCATTAAATTTAAATTAAACAATTGTAATCATATTACAATTTTTGCTACAGCGCACTCAATAGGCATCCAAGAAAATGTTATTGAAGGACCAAAAAATTTGAAAGCTGTCGCCCTTTTCAAGACCAAGTGAACCTTGATGCATTATAAAAATAAAAAATTGTCTATTCGATATATTTATTCGACCTTTGATTATTTCAATGTTTACAGTGAAAAAACAAGAGAGAAAGCTAAAGTCGGTCAAGCCCGACTTTGAAATACCCAGTGTCCCGACATTATTGGCACACTATGTTTTGCCTCTCCATTTGTGGGCGTGGCAGTGGGCGGGCTACATAAATTTTTTTCCTACACCTTTCATTCGCCTTGGTCAACCTAAGTTGCGAATTTGAAGCTTCTACGCCTTTAACTTCACAAGTTACGATAAGCCCTTATTTGTGGGCGTGGCTAGAAAAGGACGGCGTCCATTTTTTCCAGGATATGTCCCTTTTTTGTAGTTTACCAGTACACCAAATATCAATGGAATGTGTTGAGTGGTTCGAAAGTTACAAGCATTTTACTGAAAACACAATAAAATTATTTGTGGGCGTGGCAGTCGGAGGATGTCTCCCATTTTTACTTAGAATTATACTCGGATTCCGATATACCTGTGCGCCAAATTTCGACTTGGTTGGTCCAGCCGTTTCGGAGGAGATCCGACCACGGACGGACGGACAGACGGACATGTCTAAATCGATTCAGTTTTTTATCCTGATCAAGAAAAAATATATATATATGTCTATATCTACGGAGCTTAGTTCTGGCTATTACAAGATTCGCACACGCTGGGTATAAAAATAAAAAAATCTCTCATATATAAAATTCTCCCGTGGCAGTGTCAGACATTAGGCTCCTCTGAATTAGGCTGTACCGATTAATTTTATTTATTAATATCCGACGTGCGAGCATTGTTATTACAACAAAATTTTGTAGAACTAATGGCATAGAGTATGCGTCTTATTTAAAAACTTAATGATCTGCTTTATTTAACCTCATGGAAGACTAATTTTTTAAATAATATCATGTCATTTTCGAACGGCAAGGATAAGATGATGAGAGAGAGAGAGGGAGAGAGGGGAAGACGGATAGTGGGATAGAGATGGCGTGACGGATGAAGAAGATTTAAAGATGGGATACGGCGTGACGGAGAGAATGGGTGAGGTGGAAAGCGACTGTGAGAGAGAGCGTTGAAGGAAGGGCTATAGATAGAGAGACAGAGTAAGACAGAGACAAAGACAAAGAATGACTGCGGAAGAGAGAAGGATAGAAAAGGTGGGAGAATGCGATGGAGAGAGTATGAGAAAGAGAGAATGAGTGGCAGAGGAAGGGAGAGAGAGGAAGAAAGTGGGAGAGAAAGAGAGAGAGAGGGAGTGATAGTGAGAGTGTAGAAAGGGGGAAGAAGAGAGGGGTGGATCCCGTCAAGGTAGATCATCTTATTGTTTGACTAATAAAGTAACGAGAATACTACCAACGGCTACAGGTTGAAAACACTACCATTGAGAGAAAAATGTCCTGCCACTATGTAATCATAATAAGGGATATTGATTATTAGAAAAATGAAAAAAAAAATAAAAATTCATCCGTTATGTGATTTAAATTTTATCAAAAATTTTTACTTCTTTGTGTTGCATGCTTTTGAGGGCATACTTGGGAATGAACCGCTGCTGCTTCCACGTTATGCTCGCTTTGAATTCAACCGAACCATTTCAAATTTGCGTTGTCTCTTTGCATCTTCTTTTTCTTCTTCGTTTTGTCTTTCACTGCAGGTTTTTGTAAAGGAAGATAACAAAAAAAAAAAAGAAAGCAAGAAAGAACAAGATAACAAAATGAAAACTAGAAGCGAAAAAAAACCTCCTTGAAGACTTCCGTTTTTGCTCGTTCTCTACAGTTTCTACTTTTCGTCGACTGACGTTTCTAAATTTTTCAGTGGTCGTTAAAATTTTATGCGCATTCGCTTCATCCGCTTCGTCTTCTGCTGCCTCTTATGGTTCTTCGACATGTTTCTTCTGCTGACTTGATGCTGCCATTCAAGTGCTCCTTGCACCATACTAAACTGCCATTTCCTGCTGAATTTGGCGCCCTCTCTACCACACCGCCGCACACTAGTGTGCATGTTGCATGCGCTTATTGCGCCTTCAACGCGCGCTTTCACTTTTTGTTGCTACCATTGCCATTGTATCGCATCGTTTCGTTATCGCATAGGTTCATGCATGCACGTACATGAATATACATGACAAGGGAATCGTTCTCGTTGGCGGCAATTTTTCTTCACAGACTCAAAATAATGGCGCTTGCCTTGTTATTCTCAACTTTGGCAATAAAGGCGCCATTCAAGCTGAAGCTGTAGCTGTAGCTGAGGCTGTTGCCGAAGCCGAAGCCGAAACATAAACGGAAGCTGGATCCGAATCAGACCTTTTTGCATTGAAATCGCATCGAGCGGCGAGACTAAAGCGAAGTGCATTCTCATGCCATTGATAGCAGGAAAACAGTTTATATTTTTTTACTTACACTAGTCAAACATAAAATTTGTTACGTATGTACGTGTATGTGTGTGCGTGTGTGGAGTTATGGCAATCTATCGCAGCCTGGCAGCAATTCAACCAACTGCATCTTGCAGGGTTTCTTTTTTTTTTCTTTTCGCGTGAAATGCGATTCTTGAGCATGCAAATGTGCGCTTACCACTTGCATGCGTTATGCGTCGCTTGAATATTCCGAGCCGCACACACAGAGGAACGCACCCATAGAGCCGTGCACGCTTCAAAAGATGCGCCATTGTTTTTGCACAACTCATCTCTCGTCTCTCATATTGGAATATCGTTGACAGGCAGCCACTATTTCGATAATGCACGTCCCAGCTTCGATGCCGCATCTGCTTCAAGCGGCTTCAAGGACCTTATTCGTCTGCTGCACATTTGTCGTTGCCTTTAACATTTCGCCATTCATCATTTATGTTCGCGTCAATTTTTTTTTTTATTTTTTTTAAACACATTTTTGTCTTCTTATTTTGTTGCTTCATTTCCGTTGCAGCTTTCGTCTCGTTTGCAATTTACTTACTTTTGTATTTTCAGCTCTTTATTACTCGCTTTTTGCATTCCTTTTTGTTGTTGTTTTTTGCATTCCTGGAGACAAACGGAATTGTTGTTTGCATGACTATTCTTGCATGCATGGTTTTAAATATTAAAATTTTCATTTAAAGCGTTCAAAGTTTACAATTTACAGCAGGAAATGAAGCTCCATAAAAACAAAAAAAAAAAAAAAATTCCTCTGCTTTAATACTAGAGCATAGAAAACTTATTTGATTTTCAAAAGGTATTTCCTTTTTTTTTAAGCCAATCATAGACATGGGGTCTCGAAAAATACGAAGTCAAAATTTGAGTGCCATAATTAATGCAATTTCATTGCAAGTCCATTCGTTGATGTCGAATGAGAAGTGAAAATAACTTTTCAACATAACTTTTAATGAGTTCCGATTGGTACTCAATCTTTTTCATCTCTTCAGTTATTCAAAGTTCAATATATTTATTGAGTTTAAGTGAGTACCGAGACCAGGGAAAACTCCAAGGACGTCTTATAAAAACTTTCAATAGTTCATCGTCTAGACTCAGAGTAGTAATAAGAAATATGTATGTTGGAAGTCCACTCGATATGATAGGTTCGAAACGTATTCTTTTTTTTTTTATATCAGTAAGTATCTCAAAAATAACGTGGGTTCGTTGAGAAGGATTTCGTGGCCTAAGAAATTTTTACTTCGGGCTCCTTCTGGGAATTATGAGAAGTGAAAAATCAAATGAAAATTTTAAGATAACCGCGGCAACGCTTTGGAATTTTGGGTACCTCCAGTGAAGGCTCGGACAACTAATAGATATTATTTTAGAGGTTAAAGGTACGACCCCGAAAATCGCCTTAAAAGTGTGACACATTATTGATTTGAAAGAAAATCTTTCGACTTCATTGATAGTGTGACAGGAGTTCATAGAACAATAACGACATCTCTGTTCATCGGAGTTTTATTAGGTCGAAATTTTCTCTTAAGCGCGCTAGATCATTCATCGCTATTGCGGGATATTGTTCAATTGCACGAAATAGCTCTCGCTCTCTCTCTCTCTCTCTTGCTCTCTCGCTCTTTCTCTTGCTCTCTCTCGCTTTCTCTCTCGCTCTCCCTCTCGCTCTCTCTCCCTCGCTCTCTCTCTCTCTCGCTCTGTCTCTCTCTCGCTCTGTCTCTCTCGCTCTCTCTCTCTCGCTCTCTCTCTCGCTCTCTCTCTCTCGCTCTTTCTCTCGCTACTCTCTCTCTCTCGCTATCTCTGTCGCTCTCTCACTCTCTCACTCTCTCACTCTCTCTCTCGCTCTCTCTCTCTCGCTCTCTCTCTCTCTCTCTCTCTCTCTCTCCCTCTCTCTCGCTTTCTCTCGGCTTAAAAACCCATGGTACCGAAAAACCAGAGCTATACGAGCTAAAAGTAAGCAAGAGAAAAACTAACATACATACCTACTGTAAGTCCTATGTGGGAGTCCCATTTCCCAGAATTAATATTTTATTTGTCATTTCAAAGAAAAATTTTTAATTTCGATTGCAATGAACACAAATTGCACATTACAGCCATTCCAATTAAATTCAGTCTTCAATATTAAAACGGAAAAGCAATTTCCGAAGGTAAAAACGAAAAACACACAAAAGAAAAAAGATTTCATTAAAATTTAAAATACACTGAATGTAAATCGAAAATACGCCGCAAAGTATGCTGCAAAAATTACATTGCGTTCAAGAGTTTGTTCCTGCCACTTGCATGTTATAAATTATCATTCCCTAATCCGTTTGGGCTTACAAACAAACGAAGCCGTAATTTAACGCATAAAAAAAAAGGAAAAGGAAACAGCAACAACAAAAGCAACAGCAAAAAAAGCAAAACAAACGCAAGCAAGGGGTGAGAGAAAACAAACAACAATTTACGACAATATTTTCTTCCGTTTTCTTTGTCGTCTGTTGTCTTCATAACCATTGTCGTTATAGTAAAGTGCTTGGAATTTTTCATGTCATGCGAACTTCGTCAAAAAAAAAAAAAAATAAAATATTATATAAAATAAAAAGACGAGCGCACATATGCACGCCTTAAGCTACTTATGTGTATTCTTAAGTACAAGTTTTTCGGTATTGTAAATGTGTGTGCGTGTATTTTTTAACAATACACTTACGTGTCACTTCCGGTCGTGATTCTTTTTATTTCATTTTAAATGACACGCGGTGGCACCTTCACAAGCCGCACGAACACAGCTAGTGTTCTTGCCTTTGGGAAAAACATTTCGCATTCTACGCATGCACAAAAGCACCCGCAGTGGTAGGGGTCCGTGTGCGTGTGCGTGTGTGTTTGTGCACAAATAATTTAAGTGTCCTTTGAAGCACATTAAGCCCTCTTGCTCGTCTTTTGTGAGTTCAAATACCACCATCAAGCGTGATCGCAAGCTGTGAATTCGAAATGGCAGAGAAAATGCATTCCACCTCAATTGGAACCATTGGAATGCGAGAAGGAAAAATCAGCATTCCTTTCACATTGATAATTATAACTACCCAGCGGCGCAAATGTACGTTACGGAATCCAATAAGACTTCTCCAATACTAAGCAGTCAGTATGCCAGAAACAATCGATTACAAGCTTCATTACTTTTACATAAGCAGGGGCGCTTTGTAATCAGCTCCCTTTACGAACTTATTTATTTGTAACCAAAAAAGTATTCCGCTGCCGAATACTTGTCGAGCGTTTGCTACATTATTGTGCTTTAGTAACTCAATAGAAAAGTTTGCATCTAGACCTGGCGTGGCTCAGTGGACAAAGTGCGTGGCCAAGAATCCGAAGTGCTTGGGTTCGAGTCCCACTCTGGCAGGCGCCAAATTTCTTTTTGTTTTTATTTTTTTTATTAAAAAATAAGGCTTCCAAATCCAACTCCTAGGAATTTTGCCACGAAAGCCCGTTTTATTTCTATTATTAATCTCTTATTTTTTTCATTGGAGCACATTTTTGTGAGCTTCCACTTTTTCTTGCCAGCCCGGAGGTTCGAACTCGGACATTCCGACTGCTAGCTCAGGCACTTTTCACTGCACCATCGCCACCTCTGATTAAAAGGCAGGAAATACAATATTTTATAAAATATTGCAGACAATATCAGCAAAGATATTCTATTATAAGTATGCTTTCGCTAATGCATTTTGTCGATGCAACCCATTAAGCAGTGCACCGCTGGGTATGGCAACCAAATATCATATTTTTCTTATTTTCCAAAAAAAAGTCATATTTTATGACAAAAAAATTTTATTTGTTTTTCTCTGATGTTATTGTAAAGTCAAACAAAACTTTCGTAGCTTATGAAAACTATAAATTAATATCTAATCAATAATATCCTTAGAAAATCCTAGAGGGTAAAAGTTTTCCATATATTTACATAATAATCATGTAGGATTTTTAAAATTAAACGAAAAGAAAATTTGTTATTGAATTCAATGACTTATTTTCTCGTCATATTTTCCTTTTTTGTCATATTTCTGGTTGCCCTAATTATAACAGTATGTGGCCTTGGGCTTGGGCCATTTCCGTCATTCAAAAGTTATGGCTTACTATGAGGTGCACAAATGAATGAATTAATTTCATCAGCTGCGTCATAAAAATTCAGAAAAACATCATCCAACGGCAGGACGAATAAACAAGGAATTTTATTCTTCCAAGAACAAAATTCAAGGAGCTCTAAAAATTTGATTTTAAAGACAATTTTTTTTTTTTTTTAAATTAATTTGTTTCTCTTTCAAATTCTACAAAAAGAAAGTTGAAATAAAGTTCGTTTTGCGATGGCAACTGGTCGAAAAGGACAATGAAAACAATTTCACAAGCCACAAGAGAATGTGCATCGGAACTGAGTAAGTCGGAGACATGAGCCGGCATTAGCTCTAATCTGTTTTTTCCCCATTTTATTTTTTTTATATATTTCTTTTTGAAATTCTTTACATTCATTCATTCACTCTTCGAAGTCACCAGTCTATTTCTTTTCACTGTGTTCATTAAAAATATATATATATATATATATATACATATATATGTATACCCCGTCGAAGTGGCATGTTGTTGCGGTCGACAACTTAACTGAACGATGAGAAAGGAATATGCAAGCACAGTCGGGGCAAGAATGGGAAAAACGACCGGATGATGGTCACACGGAATGGCTTAAATGTCATTGAAGAAAATTTTTGGAATTTAAATTTTCATTTACGGTGGCATTCCAAGAGGTGTTTCCACTTAGTCAAGTTAGTCGTTTTACATGTTTATGGTGAGAAAATGGAAATGTGCTAAGATAAAAAGCGCACTCAACAACTGAAACGATGAAAGATGCCAGCCATGAACCGACGAGTAAAAAGAGAGTGCATATTTTTAAAGCATCGAAGAGTTCATTCCTTTTATTTTCTACACCTTGCATTTTACCATATATTTCACTTAAATATTTCCACTTTCGCACACAAAAGAAAACGCATACACAAACAAACGCACACGCGCGCACACACACACACAGGCTTACAGATATGGAAAGAAATATAGTTGCATTGAAGGTATGAGAGTGTCAAACGACGGAAGCTTCGTAAAATCAGCATTAGCACTCCGAGAAAAGTTCTCCCCGCTGTACGCATCGTAAAATTTTCGTGTGAGTTTGTGCGTGTGCGTGTTTGTAGTAAGTTGGCGAAGTACGAAGTAGTGCAGCATAAGTTGCGGCGTTCGCTGAGTGGCATACTCGTATTTATGTAAAGAAAAAAACCAAAAAAAAAATCAAAAATAGAAAAATAAAGGACCATTCGAGTACCTACGAGTATTTATTGGTGCCAGTCTTGCCCTTGTCTTGCCTTCTCCCCATTATTCGGCAACAGTCAAGCTTCAAAATGGCAACCAGAGCTACAGAGCCATCGTTCTTTATATTCCGTGTTGCCATTGCCGTTGTCCTCGTCCTCGTCGTCATCGTTCTCATCGTAGCTACCGTAGCTTCTAAGCAGGCGAGCGGTGGGCAGGCCGCCAAACAGTGCAGCTTAGCTCAGCACGCTTGGTTAGTTTCGTTTGAATTTAATCAGAAATAAAATTGAATGCGATCCGGATCCACAATTGTCGACGAAGATGACAACAGCGCAAAGCTCTCAATTTTATAGCATGGCATTATATTGCGGGTTTCGCAATGCACTGCATTCATTTCCGCCAATTTTACACAGACTGTACACTTCTTCTATAGTTTACATTTGCTTTACTTTCTTTTTTATTTATTTATTTTTGGTTTGTTTTCTTCATTGCTTTTGTTTTTTATTACTTTTTTGCTTTTCGTTTCCTTTCAAAACTTTCGTTTTCTTCTCCTTTGCTTTTAATTTTTTGCTGTTTTTTGGCCATCTTATTCGGATGCTAGCATTGCATTGCAAGTGCTTTCCTATTACAATAATACAATGGACATACACAGGCTCACACACACACACACACACACACACAGATACACCTAACTATATACACACATAGACAGACAGTCGGTCTGTAGACCGTGCCGATAGCGTTTAAGCATTTACTTCAATTTGTTTGCGGTTTCAACAAATTCTAGAAGGACATTGAATTGTTCATTTCGAATGCAAACGCTCGAAACAAGAAATGAGCAACAGAATCGCTTAACGTCCATATCAAATGTGACTGCTTCGGTTTCTTCAAACAAAAACTTAAACAGATAACTTCAAGCAGCTTCCATAAAAGTACTACTTTAATAGATAAAGAAACATGACTTTTGAAATGAAATTGTCCACAGGACTCTACAGAGCACGATATCAAAATTCGCACAATTGTGGACTGCGATTGTGTCGAATTTTTCTCTAAAACAAGCGAATCTTCCAAAAGTGTAAGAACCTCATCAATTTCTTTCAATATTCTGTGGCATACGCTCAACGTTGCACGTTGCGCATTTCATACTTTCGCGCATTATTCTCTCTTGGGCAAAAGAAACCATGTCTCACCTACTGCTGACACTTTCCGTATGTTTTCATATATACATATATGTATGTATGTATTCCTTCATAGCTCCATAAAAGCGCGTAGCAATGTCTCTTACGAATTTATTTTTTATATTTTTTTCAATCAAAATAAAATTTTGATTTTGTTCGACCTTCAGAATTATTTTCCTTTTTTCCTTGTAGAAATACATCTCCTTTTTCAAGCTTAGGCTTTTTTTTTTTTTTTTTTTTTTCTTGACGATGATAGTCAAGTCTGAAACGCTGAACGATTTGAAAAGAAAAAAAAAAAAGGGAATTTTTTCAACATCACAATTTCATCAGAATGTGACCAGTAGAGAAAGAAGAGTTTAAAGGTCTTGAAAAAACCATTCAAACAATCCAATTGAAGACAGAAAGTAAAACAAAAAACCCCAAACGAATTTCACAGAGCTGCTTTAATAATGCAACACAATAATTATGTTATTGATCATTATCATCATTGCCATCATGATAATTTTTAACTGTCGAAGCAAGCGATAAAAAGGACTACAATTTCAAGCTCGTTATCCGCAACCAGCTACCACAATCGGCACTCAGTATCCAAGTATGTGAACATGATAGGTGGGAGAATGAGAGAGTGCTCTGCTCGAAGCAATCTAAACATGCAGTCAGTCATGAGCCCTTACCCTTCGCCTATCCTTAATCATTCTTACCTTCAACTTGCTCACTCTCATTCTCATTCTCTTCCTCGCCCTCGCCCTCACCATCTCCCTGTCTGTCTAACACTGACTCCACCTTCTGTTCTGGCTTGATCTCAATTTCACTTTGGATTGTTGCTTGATAACAATTTTCATGTTTCAAATGACCAGTGTAGCCTGATGGCCGTTGTAATTAGCTGATATTTCGGAGCTAATTTTCAATTTCAGTTGTTGTTTCTGCTTCTTCTGTTCTTGTAGCTCTAGATTTACCTGTTGTCGTTGTTGTTGGTGCTGTTGTAGTTGCAGTTATTATAGTTGTTGCTGTCATTACATTTATGTCGCTTGTTGTTGCTTTAGCCATAGTTTCGGTTTGAATTTTCATTTCCACAATTGCAAGCGGAAATTGAGATTGAGGTCAAAACGAAGAGTTTTTTTTTTTTTTTTTTTTTCTTCTTCCTTTGTACACGAAAATAACAGGTTGACCATTTGGATAATAAAGTAAATTATTTGGGCGTTCTTGAACTTATTTTGTAATTTTTTGAGCTTTTAATTTTTTTTTTTGGTGGTTTTTTTTATTAAAAAGAAATTAGGAAAACTTCTGAAAATCGCTTGAATGAGTTATGAGTTTTTTCTTTTTCAAAATAAGTAGTTTCGAAATAATTACAACTGGTATATTACTTGTATTCCAATAGAAAACTGCTTTATTGATTTATTTTTTATGTTTATTTAAGAGACTTTTAGCAAACTCAATCGGTGTTTTGTGTTAAAAATTTCAAAAATCATAATTAAATTTTATTTTCTGAAGGAAAAAGTACCTACATATCGGCCCTACTTCATAAGTCGTGACTCTGGGATAGCGTAGGGGATGCGTGCTATGCTCTTAAGCCCGGGGACATCGAGGTTTGGCGAATCGGAGTGTAATACTCGAAGCCGTGCATTGATTTTTCAAAAAAATTGCATGGAGGGCTACATTTAAAAGCGACTGATTACACATACATGCACGATTAAAAGATGACTCGAAAAGGGCGCTTTAATATAATTCAAAAGCGATACGTATGTATTGAAAGTACAAAAACAAAACATAGAGCAATCGGCAATTAATCACGTAGGGGATTCAAATATGATCATTCAAATTGTTGCTGTCTCATATTTCACTCAATATTTTACTCAAAATTAAATTGAATAAAATTAGACTTTAAAATTATAACCGAAAAAAAAAATTCCTGACTTTCGACTTGGCAAACACGGTGTCGATGGGTGAGAACAGGGCTAGAAAACGAGAGTTCCCAGGAGGTTCAAAGCCCTAACAAGGCAAGGAAACAAATCACATTATTGAATCTATAATAACACATAGGTAAATGCCGAAACTCAATTTTCGAGTAAAAAAAAAATAAATAAATAAAAATTAAATAAAAATAAAAATCCTGGCTTATGCTCATTTGCTACTGTTCCGGGTTAAGTGAATCGTTACGATATCCTCTCAAAATGTCAACATTTTCATACAAATTTTTCTTTGTTTTTCGGAAATGATGGTTTTTAGACTAAATTGGGGTCGCTGATCACGAAAATGGAATGTGGAAAATCTCTTATAACTTCTTTATTTTTCAACCGATTGTAAAAAATTTTTTTTTTTTTATATACGCTAAATATCTGTTTATGACTTTTAGTTACCGAAAAAAATTTAAAAAATTTTGTTAGTACTTAAAAGTTAAAATGAACTTTTGCAAATTTAAAAAAAAAAAAACCAAAAAAGTCAAACTTTTGCAAGTTCAAATGTCTATAGCTCAAAAACTAAGACACCGATTTTATCAAATGCTATATCGTTGCAAAGAGGTAAGTTTTCTGCTTCATACTGATAAAATTTTATTTTATTTTGGCGAGCAGTTTTGGAGTTCTTTGGCAAAATCTCGTAAAGTAACCAAAAAACACGTTTTTTGCGTATATCTCAAACATTATTCTTTGGAAAAAAAAAAACGGATGCCATCGACCCCAATTTAGTCTAAAAACCATCATTTCGTCTCTGCTCTCGCGAAACTCTGAAATTCTGTAAACTAGTGTAATCGGCCCATTGTGATACCAAGGAGGTTTTTCTTGTATTTGTGTGAGTGTATGTACACAGAGAAAAAAATCAACCAGAAAACTGGTTAAATCAAATGGAAAAACATACAAAACGGCTTCAACAAGGAATATTTTTAATTTTAACAATTTTTCTTGTTGAAAAAATAAAAAATTTTCCTTTTGAATCAACTATGTTTCAGGTTAAATTAACATGATAATTTTCAAAAATGGATTTAAATTTAAATTATTGAACCAACCACGGCCATAGTTGAAATGACAAGATATTTTTAAAAAAAAATTCCAAAAAAAAATGACCCAAAAAATAGTCATCGGATGGACTTCATCCGATTTCGTCACTCCGTTTTGGTGACTGCTTTCGCAATGCTTAAAAAGTTCTAAGATGAATACATATCTTATATGTCTTATTTTATAAAACAAATGAGAATTATACCGAACGAAAAGAAATGTAATTAAACATATTTCCTTTCAATTCAACCAAAAATGTTGTTGATTCAACAATTTTTCTTTTGAAATTTTCGTTCTGCTCGAAAATCAAAAGGACTGTGAATAACAATGCGCCCTTTTAAAAAAATCATGGTTACGTTCGCTCAGTGTATGTCTTACTAAGTAGTGTGCCCTTAATATGCGAAGATTTTGAAAAACCAGTGCTAGGCTTGGAACACTACACTTCGTTTCGCCTGTGCCGGGAATCGAACCTCGAACCTGGGATCAAGAGTATAGCACGCATCCTCTACGCTATCCTCCTAGAGCCACAGCGAACTGGGGTAAGTATGGTAAAAAATGATAGTTGCTTATTTCTATCTTTGATGATGTTCAACAACAACCAAAGGAAGTTGATAACGATTTTCTAGAGCAAAATGAAAGAATTTCTCAAAGCCTCACTGTGCCATCGTTGCTTATTTCAAACCAGAGATAATCGCTCTTTTCCTCTTAAGAAAAAAATAAAATTGGTAAACACTTATAAAAATAATAATAATAATAATAATTTAAAAAAAAAAACAAAAACAAAATGAGTTAGTAAACGAGAGAACATGCTTGGTTGTCGACTGCAGAGAACTTTATCCTTAGACGGAGTTGATTTGAAAGCGCCTGAGAGCGTGAAACAAAAACTTTTTGAAACAATTTTTTAGCTCATCACTCGGACATTGTTTTATAGGAACACTTTCCGCTATTTGTGTGCGTAATTTTTTTCCCTCCAGTATTTATAGAGGCATTTGCTTGCATTTGCTTGCATTTGCCAAAAGGCCGTATTTATAAAAAATAAAAAAATTAAAAAAAAAAGTAGAAATACTTTAGAGCTGGTTGAGGATGTGCAACAGTGACCAAACTTGTCACACTTCATAATTGAATTGTTGGCTGTCGGAAGGAAAAAACGATAAAAAAAAAAGTAAAAGCAAAAAACAAAAAAAGGAAAACAACAGTTCAAAAGAATAAAAGGAAAAGCTAAATTATTTACACAATAGAATAGTAGAAGCATGAATATGAGAACGAAAAATCCATGCGATGGAACGGAATGGAACGAAAGACAATAAAAATATCAGATGAATCCTTTCTATTTTTTTTTATATTTATTACTCAATTCTAGCGGCTTTCTAGCAAAACAATAACGAGAAACCGAAACCCGACACAAAAAAGAGAAACCAAAAGGAAAACAAAACATAAACAAGAACACAAACAGAAGGCAAAGCAGAAACAAAGAAACACAAACATTCATAATCATTTAACGTAGACATTTATTTGTTCGTTTGTTTACCGCATTCAATTGTGCCTTAACTGTCAGACTCCCGGGGTTGTCCCTTTTGTTTTTATTTCGATTTTTCTTTTTTTTTCCCGTTTTATCCAGGCGGCTCTTAGAAGTGTAAAGTGGCATGGAAAATGCGAAAAGTTTTGCTCACGATAACGCCGGCCAAGTTTATTTGTAGAATTTTGAATTTTTGGCGGGCATTTTTCGCGGTCGGTTATTTTTCGATGCTCAGCAAAATATGCAACAGAACTTTAAGAAATGAACGGAATCCTGTGGCAGAGTGTAGAGTGGAGGATTTGGAAAAATACAAGTCCTAAGATTGAGATATGAATGCGAACAAAAGAGAAACAGAATTATTAAACAATGGCCATTCACAATGACCAAATCGAAATAGTTCTTTGCCGGGGCTATAATCGTCCTTAAGGCAGAAAATGCTATGTATAGGAAGGAAAATGATTTCACACACAGGAAATTATCAGTAGTTGAGGTAATTGGAAAATTCGGTTTTTGTTTTCGGATGGTATCGAATAATAGTCCAATTAAGACTGTTATTGAAACGATTTTAAGTTTTTTTTTTTTTTAAAAGCATTTCCATATCTTAATTCGTTAAGGGAACTCAACTCTAGGTTAGGTTAGTGTGGCTGACACCAAGGGCGACACACTTAGGCGTCACATGGGCGCTCGTTGTTATACCACGAATAATGGGAAAACAAAGGAAAAGGGAAAGGGAAAAAACAACACAAAAATCCACGACCTCAGCTGGGAGTTGAGCCCAGATCCTCTACGCATTTCAACCAACTACGTCACAGACAGATTAACAGACAGAAGAATATATGGAAAGACAGTGAGTGAGGAAAAAATGATTAGAGAAGAACAGGTGGGACGGAAAGCATTATGAAATTATTTAGTTGGATGGCATAATAGATAAACAGGCTGAAGTTGCGTAGCGATAACTAATTTAGACGTGGGCGAGATGAACTATGCCTGTATCCTTCAATCTTATGCTCGCTTACATCGGAGTCTGATTTATACTTAAATATGGTCCTAAGTCCTTTTAAATCGTTCATTCAAATGACTTCGTGCGAGGCCCCTTTAGGCGCGAGGCCGTGGGCGATGGCACACGAGAAAATCATTTTTAAAAAAATTTAAAAATCCTGTTTTAAAGCACCTCGGAGATTCTTTGATTTTTGAATTAGTGCCCAAAGTGCATATTTTTTATAATTTTTTTTTATATTTCTTTAAATATTTTCTTTTATTTTATCTCTTATATATTTTATAAATATTTTTTAAAAAATTTTTATATATTTTTTATAGCTAATATGTATACTAGACCGTACCTCAACAAAAAGTGTGCCGTATACCGGCGAATATGACGCATTTTTGCAAAACAATTACGAAAAGAAAAAAACTTTTTTTTTCTATCGAACGTAGAGGTCGCGCATTGGTATATTTCTTCATAACTCTGGTGTTTACAGTTGCATTTTAAAGTATACGTTTATACAATATTTATTTTCTTAATTTTTTTATGTTTTATTTTAAAAACAGGTTTATTTTTTTTTTTTTTTTTTGTTAAAAATTTTAGATGTGTTCCAATGATTCAAATAAAGCTTTAAAGTTAAGTGACTTAATGATTTGCATATTCTTTTCCAATATATAAAATTTTCATTTCGCATTCCATTTCAATTTTCTCATAAAAAAGAAAGAGAAAACAGCTTTCACACCCCGATTTACTGATAGTCGGGCTGTGGAACATTTTCAGAGATTTATATCAGCACATGGAGTGCCATTTTCTGTCGGTTTTCAGTGTTTTTTTATATTTTGTTGTTCGAAATGCTAACTGAAACTGTCCACCCAGGACATGCTCCTTTTGTTGGCAAAGTCACGGATATGTGGATGAAAAATCTCGAATTTCAGAGCTTTTCATTGGAATTTTCAGTCTCGTAATTTATGTCAATAGTTTTTCATATTAATTGTCATTATTTTAATTGTTAATTTTTAGGCAATCAGTAAAAAATGTTCCAAAGTGAAAGCCAATGCGAACGATTTTAAAGCAAGCTACGATTTCATCTTTCTTTTTCTATTAATTGTATGATATAGTCATGAATGGGGAACATCGCGAATGAAGTGCTAAGCTTCTGGCCTTTGTCTTATAAACCCTCTTTCCGCTGACTTTAACCCATTAATGCTTAGCATTGCCATAAGGCACCGCAAGGGGTGTGTCAAAAATCGTAGAGTTAGTGCCAGCACGCCATCACGCTTATCGTGTTCTAGTAAGGATTCAGCGTTAGGAAATAGTAACACTGTGCTACAATTTGGTACTTTTTTTTTTACCAACAACATGGAGACAAATATGGTAAACATAATTGTGGGGCGCTGAATTTGGTACCATCGACCGTTTTTTTTTTTTTTTTAGATTGGCTCTAGTTTTTGAGACATAGTTGTTTGAAAATGATGACTAACTTCATTAAAATATATATATATATTTGGTTCACGCTGCTCTATATTTGTGACAGAATAATAACGATTACGTTAATAACTTGTATTTAGTAGAATTCCTTTGCAAAACTTCGCTGCAATCGTAACGTTAATTGGTATTTGATGAGTCATTCTTTTCAATTTTATTCGATCGCATTTATTAATAAAGTGAAGCATACTTTTAGGGGAAGTAAAACTGTTGACTTTCTGTTTTTTGTTTTGTTTTTATTCATATTTTTTTCAGTTTGAAGAAACTGTACTCAAAAAGAACTTTAATAAATATTAATAAATTATTCCACATTTCTTTTTTAAAAAAAAGTGAAGCATAACTTTAGGGGAAGTAAAACTGTTGACTTTCGATTTTTTTAAATATATTTTTTAAAGGGTCTTGCCGGTTGAGTAAAGGCATGCGGCATCCTGAAAAGGATTTTTAAGTTTTGTTGATTTTTCGATACGTGGCATCTTAAAACACTGTAGGGACGACTTTTTAGTGTTCTATTTCGAAAATTCCTTGAGATATCCCTGAAAATCCTTTTTCAGTAAGCCTTTTTTTTTTATTTTATATCTCAAAAACTGATTAAGATAGGAGGATGAAACAAACGTTGGCCAATTGCGAATATAACACATAATCTTTAAATTTTTTTTTCAATTTTTACACTGAAAAAATTTTTTCACAAAACTAAAAAAAAATTTTAATTTTTCTTTTCAGTGTATTCCCAGTTTGACGCCAAACTAAAAACATTTTTTGTAAATACCTCTAAGTATTTTCTGTCATTTAAAAAAAAGTTTCATTCAAATTGGATGGAACAACAGTGAGATTTAAAAAAAAATTGCTAATGCATATGAATGCTCTCAGTATTGACATGCTGCGGTAAACGTGCCGAAAAGGCATTTTTTAATAAAAAACCCGAAAATCATCCGAAAAAGCATAACAAGTTATGGTTTTTCTAACTAAAAATGTTATATTAAAATAAAAGAAGTAATCGTTTTGAGTGCGTATACATGATATACATACGTATAACATTGCTCATACGTCGGGTGAGTCGCACCTATCGAAAAATGAACAAAACTTCAAAATCCCTTTCAGGGTGCCGCAGTCTACCAAACCCTTTAAAGGAACTGTTCTAAAAAAGAATTTTACGATCCGCAATTTTATTCAACAAGACGGCGTAATGGGAAAGCACAGGTTTAGGAATCGAGAATCGAAAATTGAAGCGAAATAAATTTTTTTTTTTTTGGTTTTGAACTCGATTCCTAGTCCTGTGCTTTCCCATTACGCCGTCTTGTTGAAAAAAATCACGGATTTCCATTATGCCTTCTTGTCAAATAAAGAAGCGGGACACAAAATCGAAATTACTTTTTAGAGCAAACAAAATGTTTTAAGTGAAAAACAAAACTTACTTTAGGGGATCAACCTTTAAACGCGAAAATCTCCGTTAACTGAGCCAATCCCAATAAATCAATATCACTATTGTATTCAGCGCATTTTACTAAGTATTTCTAGATGTGAAAGCCGTCTGTCGGTTGTTTGAACTAGCACAGTGTAATTAAGTAATGCAGTATATGTATTGCCTTAATGTCCTTTAAGTACCCCCTCAAAAAAACAAAAAAAATAACTTCGAACAGGGAACTCTTTACAGTTTTTGGTCTTACAGTTTTCAGTCTAACAGTTTGATTCTGTTGCCTAATTGAGGCTGCTACCACATGCAAAAAGCTTAGATATCCTTCTCACTGACATCTGAGTGCTTCAAAATTAAAAGCAGCACTTTCGTTCAATGCCTTTTTTAAAACTCATTCCATTTCATTTCATTTATTTATTTATTTTTTGTCTTTGCAGATTTCAAAGTGCTACAATTTCGCTCAATCACTAAGTACACATTTGCATATCAAAATAGAAAATCGAATTCAATTTAAAATACGTCAACATCGATGACTCTTCGAATGAAGCGGGCCAACAGCGCACGTGAGTGAAATCATAAAATCCACCAATTGCAAAAAAAAAAAAGGAAATATTGAAAAAATATAATATATATACAGTTGTATGTGTTGACGTCAACCAGTCAAAACAATAAAAGACAACGAGGAGTTCCAAAGCGGAAAAGAAACACGACGAAAAAAAAAAACTTTTTTTTTTTTAATTAAAAAATAAATAAATGCAAAAATGAATAAATGCATGAACTACGCAGCGAATCAATGAATGGAAAGAGAAGTCTATATCGCAGTTATCTATGGGCATAAATCATTGGGGAATTCGCTGACAATACAACATTCCCGCACACACTTATTCCCCATGCATATGTATGCATGTTAAGCGTGCAACAACTGTAACTAATAGTATTACAATACAGCTAAGGATATTGCATAAAAAATTCATCGAAGTCACGCATTCGTACATACATACATACATACATACATACTTATATCCAGGAGCACAACGATAGCACCGAGGTTCATCCTTATAAATAAACAACAGCCACAACAAAAGCAACAAATCGAATGCACCCGAGCATTGCAAATGCTTTAATGGAATAATATGCAAAAAGGACAAAAAAGGATATAAAGGAGAAAAAATTGTAAAAAAAAAAAAATTGAAATAAAATCAAGCGAAGAGGAAAAAGAAATAGTAAAACCAATTTTCATTAATAATAAAAACAGTTAGTTTTCTGATCGACACAGTCCACCGCATACACAGACACGCACATATAGGCCGACACAGATCCAATAGCATATGTATGTTCATGTTAAAGTAATGAACCGCGTGAAAAAAGTCTGACAATTTCTGCGCTTTCCAATCGGGTGACATGTTTCTCTGAACTACACTTGATTCAGTAACTACATTTAATCGGGAATGCATTTTTTTTTTAAATATAATTCAATAAATTTAATTAAATTTGTAACGTTTTGTAACGAAACTCAACACAAAATAGCACTAGCATACGCGAAATGAATTGTAAACAAATTTTCTCATTGATAATAAATCATAAATAATATATATGTATATATATATATATAAATACATATATATTTTATATTTTAGGCCAAAGGGAACGTGTAAAGCTCAATAATAGCTGTCAAACAGCTCAAAGCAATAACAAGCGTGAACAAAAATCGTTGCATACTTCCCGGCGCTAACATTCAAAATTCATTTGAATCGTAAAAAAAAACACGAACTGATAAACTGATAAAGCAGCAAAAAACAATCAAGAGAGAAAAACAAATTCAAATTCAACGTTAAATCGAAAGAATCGACGAAAAATCAGAAGAGGAAGAAAATTAATTCGTCAAAATGTTTATAATTACAGTAATCAAGTTAATTTTAATCGCGTTGAATATCTTCCCCAGCCGCTTTACCAATCGTAAAGTGATGTTCCTCGTCTATCTGACCAATCTGGTGACGCACGGTAAGTTGAATACAAAAGTTAATAGCCCCATCTATCTGTCTCGCACTGTGTGTTACTTTGTTTGTGTTGTGCGTGTTACTTTGTGAGTGCGAGTGCGAGTGTGTGTGTTTTCTCTCTCTATCTTTCTCTATCAAAGATTAAAGCAGCATAAATTGCACTGAAATGATTTTCCGATTTTTTTTTTTTTGTTGCCTTTCGACGATAATGACAAAATGGCAATTACCAACGAACATTCTGTAGCTTCCCATTCTATTATGACCTGAACTGTATTTTATTGTACTATTTACCGACCTGTATCCTACTGTTCTTTTGCAGGAACGTATAATGCGCTCATTAAAATGGAAATTACTTTTGTTATTGTGAAGAGCGCCGCGCGCGCTTAACGACGATGCTCGTTAAAATTCCTTTCAACAATTTTGAATTCTTTCGACGAAAATGCGAAAAAAAAAGAAAGAAATCCAAAAATATATAAAATAAATTTCTCTTCATTTGAATTTTCAAATAAACGAAATCCAATGGATTTCCAAAAATTTTCCACTAGAATCATTCGTGTCCATTTTGATCAGATGCCCTTAAGCATTGACATTTGAAGGGGAGCTGCTCGATTATCGGCCAAGTGCTATGAATTTTCGATATGAATTTTCTGACTTATTTTTTGCTATCCTTTTTCCTCTAGTCGAACATAGGGATTCGATATGATCGGAGTTAATAAATAAATTAAATTTAACACTTATCCTGAGAAGCACTCAATTTTAAATGCTGCAGATTTTATGTCCAAAAATTTATCTTTTTCTTCCAATTATCATATTATTTTTAGATAACAGATAAAAACCAAAACGTTTCTGATGCGAGATTGAATAAAATAGTCATATTAAAATGATTTTTTTTTCCATCTTGCCAGAATGAAGAGCAAAATTTACCTGTCAGGATTAGGGTTCTCTTTGCACCTGCCCACTTACTCTCTATCTCTCTTAAGCGGAAACTTACGGGACCGAAAAATATGTCCGCTTAAAAGGAAACTAATTTGAGAAGCCGAAATACTACAGCATTCCAAAAAAGCATTCGTTTAAGAGGAGTGCTCCCATGGAGAGAGTACACTGTGTAGCCCATTTCAAAGTGAATTATCAAATTATATTGAATGCTCTCTCAGTGTGCTCAATGGGAATCCGTCGAAAAAAAAACTAGAGAAATTTTTAGGTTGAGACAGTACTGATTTTTAGTATCTTGTCTCATTAGTAATCCAAAAACTGAGCACAGCCAACATCAACAAAAATCAAATATCATCATCGGACGATGATCTGGACTTCTGAATGGCCCGAAAATACGAAGAATTTATCAACCAAATTGACAAGTAGCAACTATATTCTAAGCATGTGACGAGTTTCATTTGGTGGTCCTGTTAAAGTATCTGATGCTACAAGTCTTAAAAATCATAATGCTGAAATAAATATGATCGAATAAAGGCAATAACTCTTTTATCATTTAAAAAACTCCATTACCTTTTTTTAATAGGGAATCCCTATTAGGGATACACTTCCAATGATAAATATTTTTCCATGATGGTTTAATTTTTAACCAAACAAATATAAGTATTTGCGTACGGAATTAATAAGGATTCTCGTGACAGTGAAATTGAGGCAAGTAAATATGGAATGACCACGTACCTGGGTTAATAACTATGTAGTTGCGGCTGGTACAATTGGCTCTGGATGCTGATGCAGACGAGGATTGCGATGGTGATGCTGCCATTGCTTTTATTGTTGTGATTGTTATTGAGGACACTGAAAACGATGGCGGATTACGCGACGAAAGCGAATTTTTCCCGTTTAAGAATTTGTTTTGTTTGAACACTCTTTACGCACTTTACGCACTTTACGATTACCTCCATTTCAATTGCAATTCCACGGTTGTAAGTTCACGAAAAAAACAAACAAAGAAAAAACACACGACTTGGGTAGAAACACGAAAAACGAACGCACTCCACGGTCACTTGGCGAATTCAAGAAGCGCGAGTCGATGGCAAAAAAAATAAAAGTGCTGTTAATGTTCTTTGCGAAAGGGGCCGGAACAGCTGCTCCCCTTCTTCCCGTTTTTTCGCCCCTTAAACGAATCAACGGCAAAAACGTCAGTTCGGTATGAAATACCCGCGGAAATTCCTAGGAAAAAAAGAAAAAAAAGGTATCAGAAAAATATTCTAAGCAATTTGGGTTTGAATTTCGAAATGGAAACTTATTTGTTAATATTTATAAACTATTTTGACATCTGACAATTGTCACTTTTCTGCGAGAAGCAATTCAACTTCAATTATTTCTGCTAGGAAAGCCTGGACTTCGGTGTGCTTTTTTAAACAAAAAAAAGCAGTAAAATATTTTGAGGACTCATATAGGTGGGCAAATCGTGCGCAGAGCATCTTTTGCGCATTTGGCAAACCAGAGCAATTGAACTGTCAAATTTTGTATGAAAAGATAACAGCCGAGACTGAGCAAACAGCAAACGTACTCAGTCAATTATATATAATAATAAAATTAAGCCCGTCCCAAGCCATCCAACTACCTAAATGTATGAAAGTTAAAAGTACATATCAAATATTTACAAGAACTTCAAGTGAAATTTATTGAAAAAATCTGGAATTTTTCTAATGAAAAAATATGCTTATCGAAATATGCAAAAAAATATAACACAAAAATGATATTTTGAGAATTTTGTTTTGTTCAAACCGGCTTGATGTTTGTTTGTGTTGTACAATGTGTGCAAGCTTTTAAGAATTTGACAATCTTCCAAATATGCAATCATGAAACTTTGCAAATCCTTCTTGGCGGATCTGCACAAAGCTGATTTTTAATGCTTCGCGAGTCCCCTTAATAGTTTTTTACGGAAGTGCGGCCAGCCGTCAGAAATGCCGTGTCAAATTTTTCTCAGGAATTCTCTGAAGCTTTTTTTTTAGATGAACTTTTTCATTCCTAGCCGAACTGAGGCCATAGCTTTTAGCAGAAATGTAGAATAATTTTAACATTGATCATTATAGTTCCCTTAAATCTTGCACTTCAGTCGATATTTTGAACATGAGCCTGTACAGAGCCTGTAAGTATGGGAAAAAATTTTATTTTATAATATTTTTTTCTGCCAGCAACGGGAAAATGAATTTCTAAAAATTTTTATTCCATACGGGATACAAAGCCAGGCATTACAATATAATCCACATTTTATTCTAAATGTTTAATGGCTCAAGTTTTCACATCTGAACAAAAGTCCTGTCACGGATGCTTTACAAAGAATACCTACAATCAATGAAAATTCTTTTCACATTCTAACGTTTATAAATTCTGTATGAAACTTGGAAGTACACTCAGCTCTCCAAAACTCGAACTCAAGATAGTTCGAAAAAAATATTCCTTTCAACCATTTATTAAACTAAGCTGAGAACGAAACGCACACTTATCACTAAATCGGCACAACTCAAAAATTTTGCATTTGTCAGGGAAACAATTTTTCATAATTGTTTTCAGTTGTTGCGCTAGTGTAGGGATGCGGCTTGAAAAAATACATCGATGCTTTTCGATAAAAAAACATATCGATTTCCTTCGATGCATCGATTCGCATAGGACTGGACATTCTTTTCATTTCCCTTTTGGAAAAATCTCCAGACGAAGCTCTTCGGAGCCATTTTACATAAGACGCTACACGCTTCGATGCATGAGTGATGCAACTTTATGCAAAATACAATCTATTTGCGATGCATCGTTACATCGGCCAAGTAACCATCGAGTAGTAATATGTCCCGACTAGCAGTCTTCTCTGATGTTAATGTTTCAGTTCCCAGCATGTAGGAGTGTAGGTCTAACTGTCAACGTCGAAAAGCCTCTGCCGCTAATAAGAAATTCACCATTAGGCAGGTATAGGAAATTCAACTCTTTCGAGAAATTCACCAAAAAGCTACCAACAAAAACCTTAAGCAGGTTTACAATGCATTTTACCACAGCAGAGTTAAAGATTTTGCTGCCAAACCATGCTTCTTTTTTCGTCGTGTTATATGTATAAGTTGAAGCAGCGTAGCTCTAACACATTGCTGGGATTAGGAAGAAGAAGAGTTAGACCTACACTCCTACATGGCTCCCAGCGACTACATATCAAACAGAAACTGCGGCAGAAATGATTTTCAATTTCAGTTCAGTTACAGTTTCGGTTTCGGTTCCCAGCACATATAACCATATATGTCACTCTCATAGATATTGCGCGGGCCAGTTAGAAAGAGATGTTACTCGGCAGGCAAAAAATTAGCGAGAGAGAAATACTTTTGGTGAGTACCTAAGTGAAAAATGCTCATTTTGGTGGGTACCCAAGACCGTGTTGGAAAGAGACAAAATGGAAACGGCTCCTGAGTGACATATAAAGTTATATATGCTGTGTCAGAAATGAAAAATTTCATAGAAAAAATAAAAGGATTCAGAAATGAATCAGAAATGAATCAGAAATTTTCTGAAAATGAAGTTTTTTATATGAAGTTTTTTTTTTTGTCATTTCTGTTTCATTTCTGACAGAAGTGGAGCCAGCCACCTAATTAGACTCAGCGCTAAATAAAATTAGTTCGACTTTTCCAAACCTCACTGTAAATCGAACAAACAAATTAGGAATGATAGGAAGAGGAATAAGAATGGAATTCAATTTCAGCTAAGTATGAACTTTGTCGAACTTTATTCACTATAAGTGAAAAATGAGGGACCAAAAGCCCAAATATTAATTACTAATGATACATGAAGATGGTCAAAAAATAAAAATCCATTAACAATAAGGCGGGCACGCCAATGGTGTATATATATGCACAATTTAGCCGACCTACCTCACATCGCTGAGGTGGTCAGAGTGGCTAAGGTGTTGGTTAGAGATACCTGATGATGAACCTGTAAGCTAGGTTCGAAACCGGTCGTATCGGCTTTCCACACTTCTCGGCAATTTATGAAAAATAAAGAAAAAAAATTTTTCAATTCCCAAATATTTCATTTTTCACTATAAGTGAACAATGAGGGACCAAAAGCCCAAATATTAATTACGAAAGTGAAAATATTTCACTCGAATAAGCGAAGTTTTATTAAATCTCATAACATATTTCATGCAGTAATTCCGATCGGAATAAAATGCGGCTTTCAACTAAAATGCCACAAAATGATAATCCACAGAATCTAAAATTTTCGAAACTATTTAATCAGGTGAAAAGGAATTTTTGGCTAAAAGCACAAAAATAATTGCAAATATACGAAATATCCCAAAAAAAAATGGGCTCTAATTTACAGATTAAACGATTTCAATCAAACGAAATTCCATGCAACATGAATTATTTACATACGTGATTGATATACGGCAGACGATGATTGGATGTACATGTATTGTAGGAACTTGAAGAATTGCAATCCAAAATAAAATGCCGATAATTAAAAGTACATTTACGGTCGAAATAATTGGTTCATATATTCATAATCCAAAACGATAACTCTATCATTTCGTCTAATAGACTTCGAATGCTACATTCAACTAAGATTTTCTTTTATTTTTCATTTGCTCATTCGGTTTTTGTTTTGGTTTTATGTTGTTTAACAAATCGAATGAAGTTCATATCAATGCTGAGCTGCCATAGCAGAGAATAGTCAATTCTCGATGAAAAGTACAGAGCCTGTAAGTATGGGAAAAAAATTTTATTTTATAATATTTTTTTCTGCCAGCAACGGGAAAATGAATTTCTAAAAATTTTTATTCCATACGGGATACAAAGCCAGGCATTACAATATAATCCACATTTTATTCTAAATGTTTAATGGCTCAAGTTTTCACATCTGAACAAAAGTCCTGTCACGGATGCTTTACAAAGAATACCTACAATCAATGAAAATTCTTTTCACATTCTAACGTTTATAAATTCTGTATGAAACTTGGAAGTACACTCAGCTCTCCAAAACTCGAACTCAAGATAGTTCGAAAAAAATATTCCTTTCAACCATTTATTAAACTAAGCTGAGAACGAAACGCACACTTATCACTAAATCGGCACAACTCAAAAATTTTGCATTTGTCAGGGAAACAATTTTTCATAATTGTTTTCAGTTGTTGCGCTAGTGTAGGGATGCGGCTTGAAAAAATACATCGATGCTTTTCGATAAAAAAACATATCGATTTCCTTCGATGCATCGATTCGCATAGGACTGGACATTCTTTTCATTTCCCTTTTGGAAAAATCTCCAGACGAAGCTCTTCGGAGCCATTTTACATAAGACGCTACACGCTTCGATGCATGAGTGATGCAACTTTATGCAAAATACAATCTATTTGCGATGCATCGTTACATCGGCCAAGTAACCATCGAGTAGTAATATGTCCCGACTAGCAGTCTTCTCTGATGTTAATGTTTCAGTTCCCAGCATGTAGGAGTGTAGGTCTAACTGTCAACGTCGAAAAGCCTCTGCCGCTAATAAGAAATTCACCATTAGGCAGGTATAGGAAATTCAACTCTTTCGAGAAATTCACCAAAAAGCTACCAACAAAAACCTTAAGCAGGTTTACAATGCATTTTACCACAGCAGAGTTAAAGATTTTGCTGCCAAACCATGCTTCTTTTTTCGTCGTGTTATATGTATAAGTTGAAGCAGCGTAGCTCTAACACATTGCTGGGATTAGGAAGAAGAAGAGTTAGACCTACACTCCTACATGGCTCCCAGCGACTACATATCAAACAGAAACTGCGGCAGAAATGATTTTCAATTTCAGTTCAGTTACAGTTTCGGTTTCGGTTCCCAGCACATATAACCATATATGTCACTCTCATAGATATTGCGCGGGCCAGTTAGAAAGAGATGTTACTCGGCAGGCAAAAAATGAGCGAGAGAGAAATACTTTTGGTGAGTACCTAAGTGAAAAATGCTCATTTTGGTGGGTACCCAAGACCGTGTTGGAAAGAGACAAAATGGAAACGGCTCCTGAGTGACATATAAAGTTATATATGCTGTGTCAGAAATGAAAAATTTCATAGAAAAAATAAAAGGATTCAGAAATGAATCAGAAATGAATCAGAAATTTTCTGAAAATGAAGTTTTTTATATGAAGTTTTTTTTTTGTCATTTCTGTTTCATTTCTGACAGAAGTGGAGCCAGCCACCTAATTAGACTCAGCGCTAAATAAAATTAGTTCGACTTTTCCAAACCTCACTGTAAATCGAACAAACAAATTAGGAATGATAGGAAGAGGAATAAGAATGGAATTCAATTTCAGCTAAGTATGAACTTTGTCGAACTTTATTCACTATAAGTGAAAAATGAGGGACCAAAAGCCCAAATATTAATTACTAATGATACATGAAGATGGTCAAAAAATAAAAATCCATTAACAATAAGGCGGGCACGCCAATGGTGTATATATATGCACAATTTAGCCGACCTACCTCACATCGCTGAGGTGGTCAGAGTGGCTAAGGTGTTGGTTAGAGATACCTGATGATGAACCTGTAAGCTAGGTTCGAAACCGGTCGTATCGGCTTTCCACACTTCTCGGCAATTTATGAAAAATAAAGAAAAAAAATTTTTCAATTCCCAAATATTTCATTTTTCACTATAAGTGAACAATGAGGCACCAAAAGCCCAAATATTAATTACGAAAGTGAAAATATTTCACTCGAATAAGCGAAGTTTTATTAAATCTCATAACATATTTCATGCAGTAATTCCGATCGGAATAAAATGCGGCTTTCAACTAAAATGCCACAAAATGATAATCCACAGAATCTAAAATTTTCGAAACTATTTAATCAGGTGAAAAGGAATTTTTGGCTAAAAGCACAAAAATAATTGCAAATATACGAAATATCCCAAAAAAAAATGGGCTCTAATTTACAGATTAAACGATTTCAATCAAACGAAATTCCATGCAACATGAATTATTTACATACGTGATTGATATACGGCAGACGATGATTGGATGTACATGTATTGTAGGAACTTGAAGAATTGCAATCCAAAATAAAATGCCGATAATTAAAAGTACATTTACGGTCGAAATAATTGGTTCATATATTCATAATCCAAAACGATAACTCTATCATTTCGTCTAATAGACTTCGAATGCTACATTCAACTAAGATTTTCTTTTATTTTTCATTTGCTCATTCGGTTTTTGTTTTGGTTTTATGTTGTTTAACAAATCGAATGAAGTTCATATCAATGCTGAGCTGCCATAGCAGAGAATAGTCAATTCTCGATGAAAACACAAGCACAAAAATGTAGAAAAAAAAAAGATTTTCACATTCAGTTTGTCAAAAATGAGTTTACAGATCGGAAAAAGATAAAATTTTTCAACCTCGATTGCCAAAAAGTAATCTTTTTTTTTTTTATTAAAGATTGACTTATTTTTCGCAATTATTCTAAGTCTACAACGATTTCTAAGAGGGTTAAACAAAGACGTTTTCATATTCCTAGGAAAAGCAAGAAGAAAGGGAATAAAAATAAATAAAATAAAAATACTCTCTTTTGACGTTGTCAAGAAACTGTTTTCACATTCAAAAGAAAAGATTTTTTTTTCTCCAATCATATATGCAATCAATATCGTATTTGATTAGGTAATTAAGATTTAGTATGAAAACCGTTAGCATCAATAACACATTGGAGCGGGTCACTTTAATCCTCGGACCATTTATCTCCCCAAATAAAGGCACCTTGAACCCCAGAAGGTATAGCAATATAAGCATAGTGATTTGGCCCCGAAGCCTATTTCGACGAAAGTTGTTTAGCTGTTTAGGTCAATTCAAAGCATTTATTTTATTTGCTCTCTATCTCCTATAGTCATCCTTGAATATCCTTGAAGACAATAATAACGATCGAATGTTCTTTCAAAAGCCCATATATATAAAAAATTGCTCAAAAAATATTACAAAAATATTTTTCAAGCAACTTTGCTAAAACTAATACATGCTCCCGTGGAAGGATATTTTTTCATGACAATTTTTTTGTTTTTCTAGACAAGCGATAAGCCTTAATAAAATGCACGAAAATCGAGTTTTATGCAAAGATTAAGTATGCTAGGTTTCAATACGCTCAGCTGGGTGCAACATTCTTAAAAATAGCAAATTAAAAAAACTGTTGCATACTTCTCGGGTGAACCTGTGATCGATATGCATCAATATGATTTTTCCATATAGTCAAATCAGGTGAATTTTTGTAACAATTTGAATTAAAACCATTTTGGATTAAAAAAGAGAGAGAGAATTTGGGGGAGGAAAAATTCTTGTCATTGAATTAAAACCAAGATTTGTGTTAAATCAAAACATTTTTTGGTTTTAAAACTAAGCTTTTCCGGAATAAAACTAAAACTAAAATGGTTTAAAATTTAATTTAATTTTAATTTTTTTTTTTTTTTTTTTTTAATCCAAGAAGGTTTCAAAATGATCTTATTTTACTATTCAATTTTAATCCAAAATTAGATTGAATTTTGTACCAAAATTGGATTAAATTTAATTCCAAAAATAGATTAAAATTATCCGTATTATGCTTTGAAACCTAAGCCAAATAAAAAAAAATGTTTCAACATTTTTCAAAATATTAGAAAAATTTTTAATCATATCAACATATCAATAGATTGGGAACTTGATGAAATTTCGTAACAATGTGCGACTAAGTCGAAGTGTTTGCTTACAAAAGTTTCTAAACGTAAATAAACGTTTTTTATTTTAAAAAAATCCACGATTTTGCCAAACGTTTGGTATTCGACTTTTTTCTTAAATATATCATAAATCCCACAGATCCACAGATATCTCGGCTCCGTCCCGATCATGCAAAGAAATTTCGCATTCTGTCTTAAGTTTTAAATTATCAAGAACTACAAAGAAAAATACAAATAGGTTTTTGGCAAACATTTTGCATTTAATCACTTTTGTTAGGTAAACGTACGTACCTGCAAGTAGAATTGTTTTAGGCCTAAACTCTTCACTGGTAATATCTTCACAAATTTGTAGAAATTGCACTTTTGCTTCATATTTTACCTTTAGAAACATTGTGAAATTTTTCCATGTGCTTCCTCTCTATGATTTGACAGTTTAACAGGACTGCCGACTTGCTACACAAAGCTGAGAGAGCGTGAGCGCACTTTAAAACTTTTTGGTTTTAATATTAAACCTACATTTCTTAAGTTAAGAGTTGCCGAAAAAAATGCGTGAGAGCGAAGGACATTTAATACAATTTTGGTTTTATTTTAAAACCAAAAAGGATTAATATGTGAGTGAGCGAAGTTTAATCCTTTTTTGGTTTTAGATTTAAACTAAAAATTATTAATTCAAGCTAAAAAGGTTTTGGTTTGAAACCATTTAAGATTTGATCGAAATGCATGAGCGTTTCATGGTTTTAAATTAAAACTTCATAGTTTAAAGTTAAATATATTTCTCATTAAATTAAAACCTTATAGTATTAAATTATAATTTAGTATTGAAATGGTTTAAAGATAAAACCAAATGGTTTTATAATAAGAATAAAGGTTTTAAACTAATACCAATGGGTTTTAAAAGTAAACCATCATTTTTTACTGTGTATGAATGTGATCTATTCAACGAAATCAAAGTAAGAACATAAAAAGCGTCTTCGCAAGTTCTGATTAAAATGCCTTCGAAAATTTACGGATTTTATGTAGAAGAAAAGAATAACAAATTTCATTCTTCAGGATGGTCCTCTGACCATTGATGCCAGATTGTAAGTTTTCCCCCACATTTCGCATTTTTTTTAACTCAAATAATATTACATGTGGAAAATGGCCATTTTCCCTCAACATATGGGTATTTTTACACAGCACATTTAAGGTATATTTATTAAATATGATTTACCATGGATTGTAGGTAAATGTAACTTCTAAAAACCGTTCTTCTATGCTGAGTGGTAAATTTTTTTTTTATCTGTTATTTAATTCCTTTATCGCTAATGTACCCATTAGTGGCTTCTGACAAAACATAGAAAAAAAGGAAATTTTTAAACCTAAAAGCCACCATTTCCTGCGACAAAACAATTTTTTTCCCCCCCAAACTTACTTCGTTCATAAAATGTAGTAAAATGTAGATTTATTTCCCATTAGAGCGTTGAATACGTAAGGACTCTAATGGACATTTGTCAATTTTCAAATGGAATTCAGTACAATTCGTCTTAAGCTGCGACAAATGTGCAGCGATTTGCTATAAGCTTTCATTTCACACGAACTTTTTATCCTCTTATTTGTTATGGCTCTTAAAAATAATCTCGCCGCAACTAGTGACAAAATGCTCTCAGAAAACGAAAAAAAGAAATTATAAAAAAAAAATAAAAGAAAACAAAAACATAAAGGATTAAATTGAAACAGTTTTAAAGTATTACGGATCGTTTCGCAGATTTCATAAAAACTTAAATGAAAAAAGAAAATGGAAAATTCTTGAGCTTAATTTCGAAAACCCATTAAAATACAGCAAGGAATTTCTGGAATTCTACATGCGGTAAGGACATTCCAGCGATTATTTGAGAGTTGTTTTCTATCTCCCTTCAATGTTTTAATGATATGAAGCTCACTTTTCACTTCTGATATGGAGGAAATAAGTAAGGAAACAAAGAAACAAAAAAAAAAAAAACGGAAGGGAAGGGAAAAGAAAAACGAGAATGAACCCCAAAGTCAAAAGAGAAACCAAAACAAAGCACAAGTATTGCCACAAAGAGCAAAAGATTCCAAGGAATCAACTTTTCAACTTTTCAGTCATCAACCTGTCACATCAACTCGTCTCTCCGTCATTTCTACGTCCTTCGTCCTTCGCCCTTCGTTCGCCTTCAACTTTCAAATGCTCATCTCAGCCATGTCTTTGTTGAGACTTTCGACTTTAAAAGTAGCACCTGCGTGCGCTTTTCAATTTCCAAAATTTAGCATAGCAAGTTCTTAAGATGGCAAAAAGTACTTAAGTTCATTTACTAATTACAACGAACCGAACTGAAACAACTCCGTAGAAACGTCGAAACAAACACTCAAACGACCAACATATACACACATGCACACATTTATACATCAATTTATGTGTAGTTTGGGTTAGTTCACTGTGGAACCAAAACCACAGCTAGTCACCAGCTTCACTTTACACAAAATTAATTAGAAAAGTTTTCCACCCTCCTCCACAAAGAAAGAAAGAACAAAAAAAAAAAAAAAAGAAAAGAAAAGAAAAGAAAACGCACACAGAAAAGCGACAGCTCAACCACTGTAACTACCATGGCCACTAACATGGCCACTGCCGCTAACAGTGGCACTAACCATTCCACTTCCACAAACACTTTCGCTACTGTGGCTGCCGTCTGCAATCGGCGAATGAAACTCACACCGCCTTCGTGAGAAAGTGTGTTCGCTATTATTTCGCCCAACCAGCCGATAAGTCGACAAGCACGACAAGAGTCAGGAATATGCCACTAAGTGTCGTACAATTCGTTCCTTTAAGTACCTTAACGACTTAACAAATACCAATCAAAATCACACCTATCTGCCGCACTGCCCAGAGTCACTAATGACCCCTTCTACTTCGGCTTCTGCATTTCCAGCGCGCCATTCAACAATCAACATTCGTCCCCATCCACATCCACATCCCCATCCGACTTCGTCGCTTTTCGCTACAGCACCTTTAAAAGTAATGGCTAAAATACGAGTACAGGAAGTCGGAAACGTTCATTCGGCATTGTTGTTTATGCGTGCCTCGTTTAAGTGGCGGTCGACGGTCGGGCGGTCACTGGTCCGACTGGCTGTCTGGCCTGTGTGGGTGAGTGCGTGAGTGCTATGAGCTGAAAAGTTTGCCCATTAAGGTAGCTTAATGTTTTCAATTAGCTGATAAAAAAAAAAAAAAAACAAAATAAATAAATAAATAAAAAATTAAAACAAAATAAAGCAAAATAAAACAACGTATTTTCGTCCCTATGTATGTATGTATTAATGTATGTATTTATGTATGTATGTGTGCCTGTATTTTTGTTCGTGTTCGTTTCGTAGGGCAATAAAAATTAGCTGCGACGTTTTCACCTTCATTTGACTCCGATTTTCTTCCTTTTCCACTTCCTTCCACTCATCGTATTCTTTTGTGGCATCAGCATATTATCTAACGGAAAGACAGCGTCAATAGAATTTTATTTTATTACAACTTATTATGAGCTTAGCTTGATGAAATAATTAGATACATCGCGCGCGTTCGTTTTGGGAGCAGGAAAGATCAATTCAGAGGTTGAAAGACTTTAAGGCCTGGAGCCGGCGAACTGCGGACTGGAGGGATTCATTCGCCCTGTTAGTTGAATGTTGAATGTTGAACGCTTTGATAGCCTAGCCCAAACGGCAGGATCCGATGGGGATTATTCACAACTCCGAATATTTAGACTCAAATTTCTCAGATTCTTTTTATATAAATACCCTTTTTTATGAATGCCTCCTTTTGGGCATGTGATGCCGAAGTGTAGTGATTCGCGTCTCAAATTGTGGCGAGCGTTTTGCGATGCCGTTTAACGGTTTTTTAATGTGACGTCACATTCCAATTTCCGACGAACCAATGAGCTATGATATACCCCGTACATATGCTTGTTTTCTCATGAAATTCTTTTCTTTTATTGCCCTTTTTGTTTTCTTTTTTTTTTTTTTTTTTTTTTTTCGTTTTCTTTGACCTGACCTTATGTGCTTTGTTCTCTGAATTTATTTAATCGGCTCGCTCTACGCTTTTGTTTACTTCCTTCTTCCTGACCCAATTGGGCATCATTGATTCAACATTTTGCAATTCAATTTTTCTTCCTTCCTTCACTGTTCTGCACATCTCACACGCATACATCCATACATACATACATGCATGCATATGTGTGTGCTTGTATGTCGAAATGTGCAAGTGTGTAAATGTAAACGATAAAATTCATCGTTATTGGAGTTCGGCTCGGTTTACTGCCCATCGTTTGGTGATATTGTGGCGAACTCGCATTAAATCGACCCTTTGTATGCAAGACGAGGGCATTCATTATGCTTTGCACATTTGAGCTTTCAAAATTTTAAGTTCCAACCAACCCCGCCCCCTGCATCATTCACTCTTAACTGCCATTGAAGAAGTGATTTTGATGGTTTGGCCGCACAAACAAAGGTAGTTCGGGCGGAATGAATAGGCCTGCGGTTGGATGCCTGTGTTTGTATGCCTGTGTGTGTGTGTGTTAGGGTGACGCGCTTAAAATTCAAACTGGTGTAAGTACCCGTTCATCTTGTATATTTTTGTGGGCATTTCTCAATGTGTTCCGCGGTGAGGCCAACAAATATGAAATTGTGAGAATCTCGGATGACCCTAATGTCTATGTTTTGTATGTATGTATATGTATTTTCGTACATACATTTTAAGCCACGTTTGCGTTTAAGTTTCGTGATGATTCTTTTATTTTCCAGTATCGTTCTTTTTTCGAAACTTGTAAATTTTTTTGTTTATTTATTATATTTTTTGAATTTTGTTTGTTTTTTTTTTTTGTTTTGTTTTTGTTTTCGAAAAGCACCTTTCACTGCTTTTATAGCTTTATTCTTTGACTTTGGCGAAACAAGGCAATTTATGTGATCTATGCGATGGGGGTGTGAATATTAATGTTAAGGGTTGCTCGGGTCTACTGAGAGGAAGGTTATGCTTTTGGTTTTTTTTTTTTTTCTTTTTATTTTTCGGTCAATTTTTTCACTGATTTAACTTTAATATGTTAAGCTTTGAATACCTTTCGACTTGTTTGCCTTTATGCCCTCCTATTTTTATAGCCTTTACTTAACGCCTTTCCGACTGCGTTTTGGCCTTCGTTTTCGCCACACCGAACCACCCGCTCGTGAAGGGAATGTGTAATAAATTTATTAAAAAATAATATAAACGGCGGAAGTTGCATATTTGCACGCAAATATTCTTCACTTTTATGGCAATTTCTTTCTACTTGGGTTTTTCTCTTTTCAACCGAAATCGTTTCCACGAATATGAACCGATAATTCTCTTTCATATCAAAAGGAAAAAGAAAATTATAATCGATTGCCAAGTCAACACATAACTTTGAACGGTGCAAAAAAATCAGTATTAAAGGAAAATTTTAAAAATCATCGAAACTCGCAAAGTTTTTTCTCAAAAAGTCACAGTCGGTGTCAACAGGACTCACCGCACGAAAAACCAGGTTGACACATGATTAGAGTAGAGATTCAGCCGAAGTGAGCAGTCACATCATCAGTTTCGTAAAAAAAAGTTGGCTAAAATTTTGCCCAACAAGCCGACAAGCAAGACAATATCCTGCCTATTGGAGGTACTCATGCTACTTACTAGGAATAAATAAAATGCATTTCTTTGAGTGTGGTATGACCCATGAAACTCAATGTTATTCACCCCTGAATGAAACAATGAGCAAAGGAGTTTTATCCAGGGATGTCTTATCGCTTTATAGCATAGAACACATAAATGGTTTCTGAGAAAAAAAAAAAAAGAAATCCGAAAACATAGGCTATTTATTGATTTAAAAAAAATATATATTTTGGAAAAAAATCTTTTGTCATTTTTATACCCAGCGTAAGCGGGGTATATTAGTTTTGTGCAAATCTTGTAACAGGGAGAATTAAGCTCCGGAGATATAGAAAAATATATATAGAAATGATCAAGATCAAAACCTGAACCGATTTAGACATGTCCGTCTGTCCGTCTGTCCGTCTGACCATCCGTCCGTGCTCGGATCTCCTCCGAAACGGCTGAACCAATGAAGTCGAAATTTGGCACACATGTATATCGCGGGTCCGAGTATGATCCTAAGTAAAAATGGGAGACATCCGCCCACTGCCACGCCCACAAATTAATTTATTGTGTTTTCAGTAAAATGCTTGTAATTTGCGAGCCACTGAACACATTCCATTGATATTTGGTGCACTGGTAAACTACGAAAAGGGACATATCCTGGAAAAAAATGGACGCCGTCCTCCTCGAGCCACGCCCACAAATAAGCCCAAAAATAAGGGCTTATCTTAACTTGTGAAGTAAAAGGCGTAGAAGCTTCAAATTCGCAACATAGGTTCACCAAGGCGAATGAAAGGTGTAGGGAAATAATTTATGTTGCCCTCCCACTGCCACGCCCACAAATAGAGAAGCAAAACATAGTGCGCTCATAATGTCGGGACGCTGGGTATTTCAAAGTCGGGCTTGACCGACTTTAGCTTTCTTACTTGTTTTTTTTTTAATATCATGCAATAAAGGGTTAACAAATTCATTTACAGCGATAAATTATTTTTCCAACTAAGCTATGTATATCATGCAGAAAATGCTAAATATGGCCTTCGATAGCAAATATGGGCGTAGAGACACAAAAGAATGCAGGGAAAACGTGGCTGAGATCCTTGCATATAACATAACTTGGTAATAACCACTTGGATTTGAAAACAGCTGACACACCCACAATTCTTCAATTTAAACATAAGTAGCTTCTTAATTCGAATGATAAAATATTGGTGGGTCGGTCTTTAATATAAACACAATGATAAGAAGGACCTGAAAATATTACTCGGAAAAGGAAATATTTTTCAATGCGAATAAAGTTCAAAGATTCATGAGTCATGCTCATTCTCGTTTGCCAATTACTTAAGCGTCACGAATTGAGGAAAACTAGATTCCAGTCAAAGGATTCCACTAAGATAAACAGCCGGATAATTCAACTTAAGTCCATACAAACATATGTGTGAATCGTGTAAAAGTAGAAAACTTCAAAGTTTTTGTTTTTACTTTAAGACAATATTAGCAGTGATCCTTTAAGCGTCCATGAAAGAAGAGAATATCCAAAAGTAAATATATTTGAAAAGAAATTTGTTAGCGGAAAAGCTTAACAACAAGAATAACACAGTCAAAATAGCATAGTAAAAACGCAGTAATGAGTCTGAGAGACTATCAAAGCTTAAAAGCAACAGGAATTCGTTGGAAGATAGTCGAGTGCCGCACGGCCGACACGAAAACCCACACACACACACACGCGCGCGCAAGGATACTCATCGCTAGGCAAGAAGGCTTACTAGCTTCCTGTGTGGCTGACTAGTTGACTGGCTGACTGGCTGGTGGCTTATGCCCAAGAGATAGAATTGAAAGGAGGCACATAGACGCATGCAAGACGCGAAATTTATTTAACGGAACTGGCGGAAATGTTTCTTTAGCAGCAATAGTGTACAACAAAGCCCTATATCCGCCTTATGGGTGTGTGTGTATGAGAGAGAGAGAGAGAGAGGAGAGAGAGAGAGCCGCAAGAAGAAGAATAAGGATTTGATATACATAAATAGAGAGCTACAAATCCAGTTGCACCGACTAAAACAATTCCAATTGTGAATGCGAATGAGAATGCGAGCAACGTGAATTATTGCTAACTAAAATGAAAGCAATATTTTTTCATTGCATGAAGTGCAGAAGAATGGAGAAAGTGAGAAAATTGCACTGGTTGCAAAAAGGACGTTGAAAAGCTAATTGATTGAGGGTAATAAAGAACGGACTTAACAAAGCTCCGAGCTGGAACTCAAAAAGAGGAAAAAATTCTTAAATGAACTTTCTCGTACTTGAACTATATTCTAGTCCTAGGGTATTCTTGGGATTTACTTTTCTCGACCTTAAAATAGATAAACAAAGAAATACAGGCATGCTCTAGAAATCAAATCCGCATAAATAACTTCGAAATCAATTTTTATAGGGAT
>CM035806.1:141912433-142057433 GCA_020466095.1 Chlorops oryzae
AAAGAGGGAGAGAGATAGAGAGCTAGAGAGAGAGAGAGAGATAGAGAGATAAAAAGAGATTGAGAGAGAGATAGAGAGAAAGAGAGAGAGAGAGATAGAGAGATAAAAAGATATTGAGAGAGAGAGAGAGAGATAGAGAGAAAGAGAGAGAGAGAGATAGAGAGATTTTCAGTAAAATTTTCGTCAACTCATTTTTTCCCCTGATGCTCAATTATTGTGCTTCATTTTTTATATAAAGATTTTCACACATTGGCGAGACGTGCTCTAAAAGGATTTCTCAGTCATTTATAATAAAATTGAAAATTTGTAATTAAAAATTTTTGGTTTTTCCTCTGGTCGGTCGTCGCTGCAAATTCCAACTCTCAACTCAACTGAGCTGAACTCAACTGCCCCAATGTCGCGCTGAGAAATTACTTAATTAAACAGTTGAGACAGTGAATAGTGTATTGCGCCATCTGGTGCCATGCTGGCTACTCCCAGACCGATAAGACGGGTCCATTGATTGTGTGTGTGTGTGTGTGGCTTTTATTAAAAGTTTGTATGTCCTTTGATTTTCGAATGATGTATAGTTTAAAGTTTTATGATAAGAATCTTTTGGCGTATCCTTTATACATAGATATATGAAACTTTTAAAATTTGGGAAGACTTTCGAAATTTGAAATCAACGTTCGCGAACTTTTAATGTAACAGCGTAACTTCAATTGGACTAGCTAGGACGCATTCAGTTTGTTTAATTTTGTTAGCTTTCACCAAACCAAATGTACATGCAAGCATACAGAGAAAGAGAGAGACTCCGAGAGCTATAGATAGAGAGAGAGAGAGAGAGAGAGAGAGAGAGAGAGAGAGAGAGAGAGAGAGAGAGAGAGAGAGAGAGAGAGAGAGAGAGAGAGAGAGAGAGAGAGAGAGAGAGAGAGGAGAGAAGAGAGAGAGAGAGAGAGAGAGAGAGAGAGAGAGAGAGAGAGAGAGAGAGAGAGAGAGAGAGAGAGAGGAGGAGGAGAGAGGAGGGAGAGGCCAGAGGGAGGAGAGAGAGCCAGGGGGTTGAGAGAGCCAGAGGGGGAGAGGGAGAGAGAGGGGTTTAGAAAGAGAGAGAGAGTGAGAGGGGCAGAGGGTGGCAAAGAGAGAGCGGCAGAGAGAGATAGAGAGAGAGAGAGAGAGGGAGATTAAGGGAGAGAGAGAGAGAGGGAGATAAAGGGAGAGAGAGAGAGAGAGAGAGAGAGAGAGAGAGAGAGAGAGAGGGAGACAGAGAGGGAGAGAGACAGAGAGAGGGAGAGAGAGGGAGAGAGAGGGGCAGAGAGAGAGGGAGACAGAGAGGGAGAGAGACAGAGAGAGGGAGAGAGAGGGAGAGAGAGGGAGAGAGAGGGAGAGAGAGGGAGAGAGAGAGGGAGAGAGAGGGAGAGAGAGGGAGAGAGAGGGAGAGAGAGGGAGAGGGAGAGAGAGGAAGAGAGAGGAAGAGAGGGAGAGAGAGAGACGGAGAGGGAGAGGGAGAGAGAGAGACGGAGAGGGAGAGGGAGAGAGAGAAAGAGAGAGAAGGTTAGAAAGTACCTACAAATAAGCGTGTTCTAATGAGACATATTAAGGCTTCCCATTAGACTGACTTGCATCATTATATACTCAATTTGAGTTTTTTTCCATTTGTACTCGTGTAATAACACGAAGACGCATATTGATTGTTTTACTCAACTTTCAGTCATGATGGATGAGCCTCGCTTCGCGCAACCGATACCAAACGTGACGGTGGCTGTGGGCCGGGACGCCAATTTACCATGCGTTGTCGAGCATTTGGGCGGCTATAAGGTAAGCAAAATAGAGAACGACTTAATTCTTTATATTCATTTATACATACATGCATGGGTAAATATTTTTAGAGCACCTTCAAAATGGAAAGAAAAAATCAAAGTAACTTTCATTTGTTTTCCGTTTTGTTAAGATTTTGACTGAAATGATATTTTCGAAGCTCTTTTATTGTTTTTCGGAATAGGATTAGATTGCATTGAACATGATTATTATTTTGACAAACGATAGTTTGAAAAAAAAAAGGAAAAAAAATCAAGACTATCGCCTTTTAATCACAGTTCAAGGATCTTGGAGCAAGAGCAGTCTTCCAAAACAGTATCAGACTAAAGACTGTCCTCCATCGTGGTCTATATGTCCATACTCAGTGGGCTGCTTGACAGCTCCGCCCGTCTGATATGATTGACTTTCCCGTCACGTAACCAGGCGTCACATGCTCAACAAGATTTATAAACTCGAGTGCGTTCGAAGTTTCCACTGGCAAATATTTAATTTTCACTATTAAATGTCGCTGCCGGATGCACGTTTGTGCAAAATACATCTCCGTGGCTATGTGTGTGTGTGTGTGTGTGTGCGTGTGTGTATGTGTGATATGGCTGTGTGCACACATGTGGTTGTCCTGTAGACTAGGACAAGACACAACAGGACAAACTCAGGGTAGAGTAGAAGTGGACAGCATATAGAACACAGTGACTGTAGTCCTGCCTTTTGCCTTCGACCATGTCGACCGGTTCGATATGTGCTATCGTTCCTCCGCATTTCCACATTGCCATACAGAAGGGAGAGCGTACGCAAAACTTGTGTGACCTCATCATTGTCACTTCTGGAAAGCAGAGTAGAAAATTGAAAAAGTTTTTTGGAGAACCGCCTTCTCCTTTTCTTTTTTATAAACATGTCAATTCTCTCGATGACGTCTTTAACCTTTGACGGCTTTCCATGTTTTAAAAGTTATTTCATTTCATTTTATTTTCTTATATTTTTTTATATTTTTTTATATTTTTTTATACTTTTTAAATTTAATTTTTTGCCTTTTTTAATTTCAATTTTCACGATCAATTTCAATTAGAAAGATCCCGTTTCGTTGTTGCTGTTGTTATTTTCAATGTTATGACTTTCACCTTCGCATTGAGATATTTTCAAATCGAAAACTGTCAAAATTTCTTTTCCCTTTTTTGACATTTCTTTCATTTGTTAACATCTGACACTGAACGTATTCGATTGTCACATGTGTTCGCCATTGGATTGACTACACAAAACAAGAAAAAAAAAAATAAAAGAGAACAATTTAAAAAAAAAAAAAACGTCCATGTGCCGGACACTTTCAGGTTCGTTCTTGTTTGCGACAAAATTCCGAATTATGTCATTTATATTTATGTGAGTCTTCTTTGCTCACCCGTATCGTCCGCCCAGGTGAGTCCCAGTAGTCAAAATGGTAAATTGTTCACTTTATTGATCGATGAGCCCTAAAATTTAAGCGTTCAGGTTCATTAATTTCAGCCTTTGAGCCTCTTGAAGCAATAGGCCCCGCAGACTAAAGGTTGCTCCAAATCGAACAAAAGCCTATTTTAAAAAAAATTCAAAAAAAAACAGCGACGTGCCTTTAGAAAATAGCACTGTTCAGGTAAACATACATTCATATGTATTAACATATGGAAAGAGCTCGAACGAAAAGGTTCTTTAAAAATTTTGACGCATTTTCTACTGGGTGAATTCAATTTCTTACCAACAGGGTATACACATTCATACGTTGTAGATGTCATACAAAGGGGATAACTGGCATTAACAATGAGAAATGTTTATGACATCTTAGTGTGGCACATTGACTATTAGAAGTTTAATCTCGGATGAAAAATGAGAAATTTTATTTTTCCTATATTTTGCTCCTCGTTTTTCTGTGTTTATTTATTTTTTCAATTTTTTATTTATTATTTTTTTTTTCTTTTTTTCACTTTTTGTGTAGTGAAATTGAGGAATAGTAAAATGGGATTAAATGAAGCTATTTCAATGAGATGTTCAATGCTTTTCAGGTCGCATGGATTCATATTGACCGGCAGATGATATTGACAATACATCGACAAGTTATTTCGCGTATACCAAGGTACAGTATTACCTATGATAATGCGAACACCTGGCTCCTGCATGTGAATCAAGCACACCAAGATGATCGCGGATACTATATGTGCCAAGTGAATACAAATCCGATGATAAGTCAAGTTGGCTATCTTCAAGTTGTTGGTAAGTATTGGCATTTGTTGACTTTTTCTTGACATTTATAAATTTAAAGCATACTTTATGGGGCAAACATTTTTACTCCCAACTTTTTGCGAACAAGTTTAGCAAAGTTGAAATTCAAACCGATTTTCTAACTTAAAAAAAAAAAAATCCATATTGAAGTTACAAATCGATTTCAATCTTAACAAAATTGCTACTCCATAAAGTATGCTTTAAATTTTTGAAAGTCAATTAAATAGCAGCCCCGTGTCATTAGTTAAATAAGGATAATTTTAAAAAGACGGTGTATACCCAGGGCAACCAAAAATCTTTGAATTGAGCCCTAAAAAAAAACAAGTCAATATTTTGAAATATTTGCGATGCTGGAACTCCTTTAATTTCTTATGAGCACACGACTATTTACATCTATGCACCATCAGAAAGGTATTATGGAACTTTACGAATCATGTAAAAGCTAGAATTAAATTTTACATTATTTGTATTTGTAGTGCTCACACTGTAAACCTTGAACTCTCGATTTTCTTCGAAATGACAAGTAGAGCTTGAGCTTCAGAACTACGCATTGGTATGAACATATCTCTAGGATCGATAACAGAGCTAACATCTCCCAAAAGTCTTGCCCAAAATTGTGTACTTAAATGGACAGCCCTGAAGAGAGGGAATATATCCTTTTCATTATTGAAAATCTTTTAGATATCTATTTGCTTAACCGTTGATGCTGAATATTAAAGGTTTAACATTGCACAAATTATTTGTATTGAGACATATTTGCCCGGTTTTCTTTTCTGGAAGTCTGTCTTAATGGGTTCAAAGATCCTCCTCAACATTTAAATATATATATAAATATTTTGTTTTCTTTTTTTTTTTAATTTTTCGTCACCCTCAAAGTTGGCTCTTAAAATCGCAGATATCAAGGATATAAAGTTCTGGTTTTTGTATGGGAAACGACCCACAATGACTCACTCTAGCATTGCTCATTTACACTTCCCAAATGAAATGAATCGAATTGATTCAATTGAGATTTTTCCCTGCGATTTCATTATGAGAAATTTTTTTCTTGATTTCATTTTCGCATAAGCTTTCCTTGTGCACCTCTTTCATTAATTGTGCGCCCCGCATTTTCATTAAACTTTTTGCCCGTGCCATTCGCAGTGCCGCCGAATATTCTCGATATCGAGAGCACACCATCGTCCGTTGCAGTGAGGGAAAATCAAAACATCAATATGACATGCCGTGCCGATGGATTCCCAACTCCGAAAATTATTTGGCGTCGTGAGGATGGCGAGGAAATCGCTGTGGAAAAGAAGAAAAAAGGTAAAGTCCCGAAAACGCTCGAACGGACATCGCACGAGTGCACGTTATGCCACACGGAATGTATGTTTGTGTGTATGTATTTATGTAGGCAATGCAGTGGACACATGTCCGAGCTGGTAAATATGCACTTCGTTTTGCCTGAAAAGGCAAACACAGATGCACACACACACAGCTTCCTTCAGATCTATAGGGTAGGAAAACGTGGCTTTAATCGTTGTCTTTCAACATGATTTTTTCTTCAGATATTTTGGTTTTTGTTTTGTTTTAGTTCTTCTGTTTTGGCTTTTTTCATTTCTTCATCGTCTCGTTTTGTGTGATTGTGTGCGTCAATTTCATGCTGGCCGTCTGCGTGATCCAATTATTTATGCCATATGCGTCAAATTCCGGCAAATGTCAAAGTCGTGAGCAAATGCTTTCTTTTTATTTTATTTTTCTTTTTTTCTTCTGAGACGTGGGGTCATTCGGTGGTGTGCGTTTAATGACGACACTCTTCGTCATTTTTTTTTTTTTTTTTTTTTTTTTTGGCAAAGGTCACGCTTGACTTCGGATTGAGTGAACAAATGAGCGTGCTTGCAGACGCACACGAGTACACATGCACGAACATATGTTAATCGTTATAATAAATTATACTTTCCGTGTTCTTCACTTATTTATTTTATTTTTTATTTTTGATATCTTTCTCTTTTCTCCCTCCTACTTGTTCTGCAACTTAAATGGCCGTTCAATTTTTTGGGGTTTAAACGACGACGCAACTTATTGCCGCAACATCTCAATCCCGTGATCAACTTTTCGCACACGACGAACTTCAATTACATCTTCAATGGAATCGCTTCGCGGAATCGCAATCGCAATCGGATCGGACTCGTCATTTGCTGTGGCTTTGGCGGTGGCTGTGGCATTGCCGTCGGAATTGACATCGATACGTGCTTCATTTTGCATCAGTGCTAGTCTACGATGGCGAAATATTGCCATTGACAAAAGTGAGTCGTAATGAAATGGGTGCATACCTTTGCATTGCCACAAACGGCGTACCGCCGTCTGTCTCCAAGCGTATTATACTGGATGTTGAATGTGAGTCTTATATCGATCCATACCCATAAATATATATATATATTAGGGTGTCCCAAAAAAAGATTTTTTTTTAAATTTCATAGCTGCACAAGCGTTTTTTGAAAGTTAAAGGGGTAAAGTATTTTTCAGAATTTTTTCAGATTTTTTGGAAAACGTTTAGAGGTCCCCCAAAGCCGTTTTTCCCTAGTTAACAGAGCTTTTGGACTTCCATTAATTGTAAGCATATTTTCATTTACGATGCACTCGTTTTGAGTCTTGCTGCCATCGTGTCAAAAGAAAAATGTTTAATCTTTCCGTCTGTGTCGAAAGAGCAAAAAGTTCGATTGTTCTCGTGTTCTATTTTCAGCGACAATCTCAAATTTTTTCAAAAATTTACTTTAACAGCATAAAAAAGGTGTCATAACTTCTTAAGTTACTATAAAACTATGAAAAAGTAATGATGCAGTTTGATAGACTGTGTGTTTGTTAAAGCGTGTAAATATTAAAATATTTATTTACTTTCGCGGTGGTAACATAATAACCTAAAAACAATGTGTTGCATACATAAAGGGGTATATTTTTAACAGTCTTTGCTTATGTGATTTAAAAATTTTCTCAGTTTTCTGTATACATAACAGAGTTCTGGAAACTTCTTGAAAAATTTATTGCATGCTTAAAGTGCAAGTACAATTTGCATTTTAAAATGTACATTGATAATATCTGTGCCAATTGATCATAACTTTTTAAGTCAAAAACCGTTGTTGCGCGAAAATTCTCTTTAAATTTTGCACGCCTTCTCTTGCTAAACGATGTTTTATTTAGAAAAATGATAGGAACACAAGTGTTAAACTATAACATGGGCCGGTTGAAAAGAATTGCACCAGTACCAATTACTGTTATTTCTCATAAGTCACCTGGCACAGATATTATAATATAAATTTGTCAGTAATTATCATTCATTAAGCAGCCAACTATTGTGTTCTTTTTAGGCAGTAAGTCGAGAAAAAAGAATTCTCCCGGGATAATGGTTTATCGTAGAAAATAAAATTTAAAGAAGTTCGAAAGCCAATTGTATGGGATTTAATGGGAAAAATAAATTGTTGGTTAAATTTTGATCTATTGAGGCAAAAATAAACGGTCAAAGTCAAAACTTCCGAAAGAAATTTCAATTTTTCTTACTTTGGCAGCCATTTTGGTATGAAAGAGGTCCTATTAACACATGATTTTCAATTTTTTTTTGGAATTTGCTTTAAATTTTCTTTAAAACAGTATCACATATGTCATATATTATATATATACATATATATATATATATATATATACATATTTACTGTACTTTAACCCTCAAAGGGCACAGTAGAACTTGTTTTTCAGGGGCGTGATATTATTCTTCCCTATTAAATCCTATAGACTCATAGTCTTCAAGATATTTGAAATTTTTTGAAGGCTTAAACTTTCAAATGATTAATTTCCAAGCGAGTTTAAACTAGGTTTTATATTATTTTTATTTAAAAAATATTTGAAAAATTCAAATATAGGAAATGTAAATATTTGATTGAGTTAAACTGGCATGGGGAATAAAAGAATATATTCAGGAATTTAAACCAGGGTTCGTATTTGAACATACATGTGCTGCTCATGTTCGATCATTTCACTATTTGCTCATGAGCAAAGTATTCCGATGAAACACATGACATATAATGCACATGAGTATGTTTCGAAAATCTTATACATTGAACATGTTCGATCGAGAAGTGTTCAGTTCACACAGAAAATATTCATGTTCATAAAAGATTCTATTTTGAACACAGTGTTCTTTACGTGTTCAATGTTCAGATGTTTTCATGTTCAATTCATGTTCATGTTCAGCTCAAACAGAGAGTATTCTTTACTGAATAAAAAAATTTTATTAAAAAATGTTTATTAAAAATTAATGGAGATAAACTGCACAATGTTTTACAGAAAGTAATGAGTCAAAAGCCAATAACTTAAAGTTTGCTTAAAGCCATGTTAAGCAAATTTAAGCCTTCTCTACCATTCCCTCTCCCTCACTCTGTCCATCACCTTCTACCGCACCATCTCCATCACTCCCTCCCTCAATACTAGAAGAGAGTTTTCGCTAGCGTAATAAAAACAAGTAAAGAAGTTTACATCAGCTAAGCCGATTGCACACATATCTTTTCCTCAGCCTAAAATATGTTAAAACATTACCCTAACAAAAATTCCTGCCGTTTTTGTTGTTCTAGCTCGGATATATAGTTATACCTAATCTGTTTCTCGATTTAGCTTCTCAAACTCGACATTATTATTAAGCACAATATTTTCGCGAATGGTGGTCATGGTCGAATTTTAACCGTAAGAGAGTATTAATCTAGCTGCGAAATACACAATTCGAAAAAGTGAAAATCAAATTTTTGCGAATTTCGCGGATGGCGGTCTAGGTTAAGTTTTAACTGTAAGGGGGAATTATATCCAGCTGCGAACGACTCAATTCCAAATAGTGAAAATCAGATTTTTGCAAATTTCGCGAATGGTGGTCATGCTCAAATTTTAACCGTTGGAGGACATTTTGTCTAGCTGCGAAATACTCAATTCAAAATAGTGAAAATCAAATTTTTGCGAATTTCGCGAATGGTGGTCATGCTCAAATTTTAACCGTTGGAGGACATTTTGTCTAGCTGCGAAATACTCAATTCAAAATAGTGAAAATCAAATTTTTGCGAATTTCGCGAATGGTGGTCATGGTTAAATTTTTTTATGGGCCTCCTTCAACACGTCAAACAATTGCTTTCCGTCCATTTTTGTAAAATGAATTTATGGAAAACAATTTTGAAAAACTTTGAACACGTCTGAACGCAAAAAAGTTTTTATAAAAAACGCAAAGCATAGATAATGTTCAATTTTCAAAATGTTGTGTTTGAGCTGAACATGAACATGAATTGAACATGGAAACATCTGAACATTGAACACGTAAAGAACACTGTGTTCAAAATAGAATCTTTTATGAACATGAAAATTTTCTGTGTGAACTGAACACTTCTCGATCGAACATGTTCAATGTATAAGATTTTCGAAACATACTCATGTGCATTATATGTCATGTGTTTTATCAGAATATTTTGCTCATGAGCAAAGAGCATTTTACTGTGAACACGTACATTTTGATTTTAAACATGATCTGAACATGTGTGTTCAAATACGAACCCTGATTTAAACTTTCCAATCTCTTAAACCGATTTGAAGACAGCAACTCTTTATTTATTATGTTTTAAGGAACCTATGTTTTGATATGGTTCCTTCCTGAATTCTGTTCGGAATGTTCCTTGGTTGCCATTTCAGATCAAATTTAGATAAAAGCTAGAATAAGTATGTACCAATGTGTGCTCTATGAATAAGGAGAATAGATTTCATTGGAAGAATTTTTTTAATTTAAATTAATTTTCCTTGATCCTCTTACCTTTTTGAACGAATAATACGGGATCGTACCGAAAACCGTTTGTTCTCGACACTCCAAAAATGAAACAAACATTGGGTTACTTAAAATAAATATTTCCAGTAAAAATCTGGTGAAAATGAGACGGAAAAAAAATCCGATTTTAATTAGTGGTATCTCGACAAACTCATTCCAATCTATTTGCACAAGCAATTTTTGATTAGAAAGCTTTGCGCAAACCGAACTGGGTTCGAATCGACAGTGCAAGAAGAAAATGGCAGGAAAATCTCGAGCAAATTATCTTTATAAACGCACACATATATATACTTCCATAGCTTAAGTCAATATATGGTGAAGATTGCAGTTTTCGCCATTTTCGCGCCGCGCGCTCCCTCACTGCTCAGCTTGTAGGTTTCTTCATCTTTCCGTTTCTTTCATTTTTTCATATTTTTCTTCTTTTATATTTTATTTTTTCTGTTTTTTTCACAGTCTCACCGATGATCTGGGTACCAAATCAACTTGTTGGCGCACCAGCTGGTACGGATGTAACCATCGATTGCCACACCGAAGCGCATCCAAAGTGAGTTGGCAGAAAAAAAATTTATTTGATTTTTTATTCTCTATGATTTTTCTTTTTCTCATATAAAGATGTATGTGTGTGTATGGATTCTTTCATCTATTTCTTTTATAAAACATTTTTTTTTTTTTTTTTTTGTTTTGAGTTGCCTTTTCCTTGAGGCAGCAAGAGGGCAAGGCAGACGGTTAGGTACGCTCTTCCATATCAATTCTTGGCGGATTTCATTTTTCCACAGCGAACTCTTTTGGTTCTTCTCTTTTGTTTGATTCTTTTTTTTTCCTTTCCTTTTCTTTTCTTTTTATCATTGTTTGTTGAAGTTTTATTGCTTCCAAAAGGAGCAGTTTATTTTTCAGTTATTGTGTTCGAGATTGTTCAACAAGACCGTCTGTGACTCGGTCCGTCCCTCCGTTCGCCTTCCAGTATGTATGTCTGTCCCTGTGACTGTCTGCATGCTGCCAGCCGCGCAGTTTTACACCGGAACTCTCAGGCAATTTTCATTCAAATTTAATTTAGCTGCAATATTTTCTTCCTGTTGCATTCGAGATTGGAATTATGCACTCCTCCATTCTTTGCCTTTCGTTATATCTTTTCTTTTTCCTTTTCTTTTTCTTTTTCTTTTTCTTTTTCTTTTAATACTCTTCAGTTTTCGATTTCGTTCTTTACGTATTTATTGTTATCTTATTACAACGTGAACGTTTTCATATTCGTTCGGAAACTTTTCGAGGCTTGCTGGCGATAAAGCTTAACGTTATCGCTGTCAATGGAGCGAGAAATACGATTCCGAAGATTATTTAAGGAAAAAAAAAAAAAAAATGCACTTACAATTCTCAATTCACTCTCTCTCAATTTTTTTTTTCTCCTTTTTCTTCTGGTCTTGATTTTATTCCAGGGCGATTATTTATTGGGTATACAACTCCGTAATGGTATTGCCAAGTAAAAAATATAAAACCGATTACACGGAAAACTCCTACAGGTGAGCGATTTACCCAATTGAATACACATTCCCATTGAATTCTTTTTAAAGACTGTTTTTTTGTTTGTCCCAATGCATCTTTGTTTTTTCAATTAAATGGTTGTTGTCTGATGGCAGGATTGTTAGGGTTAATTAAGGGATCTTTTAGGCCAATTTGTGCATTTAGTGCGATTTATATCTTTATTATTATTATTTTTGTTTTTAGTTATTATACTATATTTAGTTATTTTTAGAGATAGTTAGAGGACAAAGAAAAACAAATTGAATTTTGCTACTTAGGGGCAGTTCTGTCAGAAATGAAAAACTCATATCGAAAAAAAAAAAAAAAACGCTTCAGAAATGAATCAGAAATGTTGTTTATCTCAAGTTTTTCATTTCTGATTCATTTCCGACAGCACTGGACAGAGCTCCTTAGAGCGGACATGAATTTTCAAGTAAGGCTAATGTTTAAGACAACCCTTAAAATGGGAAATACTTGTAATATCGGATTTTTATATCGTAATTTTTTTTATTTACTTTTTTTCACTGTGAAGTTTTTGTTAACCTGTTACTACAATACAAGCTTTGAACTCGGAAATCGATAAAGTTTTTATAATTCCGCATGTTGAATGCAATCAAGTATGAAAGGCAAAAGTCTCAATGCTTCGAATTTAACATTTCAAATTTAATATATTCGGACAAGAGAGCGAAAGACAGGCAAGTAGGGAAACAGGCAAGCAGCAAAGTGTGCTGCTTCAAATGTAGCCAATACACCAAAGGTCCTTCAGTGAGGAGAGCATAAATAGAAAAACGAGTTAAAGGATATACAAAACCTGTATGGATTGGTAGGCAGGGATGCCGGACGGGCATGTACCTAACTAAATTTTCAATATTGCAATATTTTGTTTTCCTCGCAACAAAATCAACAAAACAAAGCAATTTTTTGTCGCTGTTGTTGTTTTATTTTATCGTAAATACATTTTTATTCGAGTGAATTGTAAGAAAGTTTCTAAAGAATATCCTGAAAGAACATGTTTTATATTTATGTAAAAAGTTGTAGTTGCCTGCATGGAGGTGAATCTGAAAATAGTATGACAACAACAACACAAACTTCAGCTACAGCTAAAGGTGAATCTTATCTTGTTTTATCGTTTTCGGTAAATGCCTGACTCCTAAGCGCATTTATTTGCTCGTATTTTACTTGAACTTCACCGCTTACTTTTCACCCATTTTTCTGTTCGTTTCTTCCTCTCGATCTCTTTCTCGTTCACGTTCACGTTCTCTTGCCTCTTTTTCTCCTTTTGCTTTTTTAACCCATTGTTTAGAGCGCACATGAAGCTAACGATAAGGAATTTACAATACGGTGACTTTGGCAACTACCGCTGTATCTCGAAGAACTCACTTGGGGAAACGGAGGGCTCCATACGTGTCTACGGTAAGTGCATTCGAGACTGAAAATACAAAAACAAACAAAAGCAAACACATGCGCAAACGCAAACGCAAAACAAAAACGCTAATGCAAGGACTTGAAGCAACAATGGCAATGAAAGAAACCTCAATGCGATTGGGTATTGTTAGAGGTAGTGAAGGAATTGCTTGAGAATTTTTAAAAGTCAAATCTTCCCATATTTACCAATGCTCGTTCTATTGCCTTCAACGGCTTTGTTCCTCAGTTCCTCCACATACACACATACATACATAAATACATACATACATACATACATACATACATGCATACACGTGTAAGCTTGTGTTGTTGGGAAACTCTATCGGTTATTAATGGATATAAATGTGTGCCGGATGGTTGGCAGAGAGAATATCTTGAGGGCGATGATAGCGGCGGGGATGGGGTGAGTTTTTTTTTTTTTTTGCGATTTGTCTGGGCCTGTAGCATATGTGAATTGTATTTTGTTGCATAATTTCGTGCTGAACGGTATGAAAAACAAGAAGAAGAAAAATAGTAAAATGTAACGCTATCTTTGCAACGAATATTGACTTTATTTTCAGTTACATCTTTGACCTGTAACTTTTGATGTTTCTCAGGAAGCTCTTAGCTATGGATTGGAGAACAAGAGCAAACAATGTGCACATTTGGCTAAAGGGGAAATCACTTTTTCACTTTTCCGATTAACGAAAGACAACAAGTTTTATGTCTTTGCGAAACTTTAAGACTTTTCATTGTTCTTTATGATCGGCTGACGTGATTGTGTAGTAATTTTTTTGCCTAAGATTGAGAAAGTTGGGAAAGACGTCAAGTGAAAAAGTTTACCCCAAAAACAATTCATTTGTGCTAGAGTCTCGTTGATGAAATTTGAAGTGAAATGAAAATTTTCAAACGAAATTGTCCGTTTTAATTTAACAATTAAAATTAAAGAATTCCTTCTCTTTGCAGAAATTCCATTGCCGTCAACACCATCGAAGCAAGTTACTCATACTACGGTGGATACGAGGGAAAGTGAGTATCACTCGATTTGATGATTTAATTTGTTATTGCTTTAGGAAAAATTGATTGATTTTTTTTTTTTTTTTTTTGAAGTACCTATCTATGTACATAAAGGATTAAAAAGTAGGAAAACAAATTTCATTATCTCTTTGACACCTTGGAAGTATAATGCTTTCTCCTGGCGCGCGCAAGTTTATTTTTTTTTAAGTCTTAAGACCACTTGCCTTAAAATTTATTATATGTTTCCTTTTCTTTCGAGCTACTCAAATGCTTTTAAAGGCAATTTGATACCTCTTCACTTGAAAGAGTAAAGAAAAACAGCCCGGTTATGTCTGAAAACGTAAACAGCATTTGGTGTTGTAAGTATCACCTGAATTCGGACAGTGGGACAAATTAGTTTTGACCAAATGCAATAAAAATTTATTTATTTTTATTATTATTTTTTTTATTTGAGGTGCTAGGAGAGAAAGTAATGGAACGCAAAAGACCACAAAATAAGAATGACACAAGTAGTAGAATGAAAAGAAGAAAAGGAGCATTGCAAGGACAAAAAGGTGGGGAAAGAGAAGAACATGAAGGAGCAGAAATTGAAAAAATAAATAAAAAAGGAGAAACCTTAATAAAGGAAAAAATTGGAAGAGAAACAGCAGCGGGAGAAATAGAGGGAGAAGAGGATGAAGAGCGAGCACAAGGAGATGGAGGAGAATAAGAGAATAATAAGTAGAAGAAGATAATATGAGATAAAGAAGAAGAAAATTAAGAAACAGTAGAAGAAGGAGAACAAGAAGGAGAAGAGAAAGAAGGAGAAGAAGGAGAAGAAGAAGGAGAAGAATAGAAAGAGCTGAAGAAAAATAAGACAAAATAAAGGGAAGAATGAGAAGAAAAAGATGAAGGAGAAGAAGGAGAAAAAAGAGAAGAAAGAGAAGAGAAGAAAGAGAAGAAAGAGAAGAAAGAGAAGAAAGAGAAGAAAGAGAAGAAAGAGAAGAAAGAGAAGAAAGAGAAGAAAGAGAAGAAAGAGAAGAAAGAGAAGAAAGAGAAGAAAGAGAAGAAAGAGAAGAAAGAGAAGAAAGAGAAGAAAGAGAAGAAAGAGAAAAAAGAGAAGAAAGAGAAAAAAGAGAAGAAATAGAAGAAAGAGAAAAAAGAGAAAAAATAGAAGAAAGAGAAGAAAAAGCAGAAAGAGAAGAAAGAGAAGAAAAATCAGAAAGAGAAGAAAGAGAAGAAATAAACGAAGAAAAGAAAGAAAAGACAGAAGAAAGGGAAGAAAGAGTAGAAAGAGGAAAGAGATAGGAAAGGGAAGAATGAGAAGAAAGGTCCAAGGGTTAAGTGAAAGGTGGGAGATCATGGAGAAGTGGGTGGTGACAAAATAGTAGCAAATGGAGTGCTGCAAAGGAAAGAGAATAGGGTGGAGAGGGGAGAAGAATAAGGTGAAGAACAGGAGTAAACAAGTGGTTAAGGGGTGATAAGAGAAATGAGACGAGGACAGAAACATTAAACTACTGTTCATTATTTTACACAAAAATTCCAAAATTTCGTCCCACTGTCAGTTTTGACTATTTGCACACGTACGAGCGTGAATCCACTTCTGTGAAGTAGAACGTTAAATTATCGCTTGAAAAGTGTGTCTTGCCAGGAGACAACTTGACATGCCCCCATTGAAGGGGATATACAGTATGTATGTACACAGAGATCAAGTAGATTTTCTGATCGGAGAAGTTAGTTCGTGCACAAGCAAAAAGGCACACACATCGCATCCAAGAAAGTACGAGCAAATATGTCTTCCTGCATTCCATTCGCAATGCAAGCGAGAGACTCTTTAAAAATGAAAATGTTGTTTTCCTGCGTCTCACATACAGACTCACTCGCAGTAAGGCAGTGTAAGGTCCTTGCAATTGCATGATGGGCAAGGGGTAGAGAATGTGGCTATATAGGAAGCATACATTGAAGGAGATTCTTAGTGAACGCCGCTTGGTTTGTTTAAGATACATAAAAGAAAGTATTTTATACCTTTCAAAGGTAATAAATGGAAAATGGCCAACATAGTTTGCTTAGGCATTCAAGAGCAATTTATAGAAATTTAAAGATGTTGAAGCATTTATTTATCCAAGCCTTAGTTCAGTCTCTTGGTTTTTTTTTTTTTTCTTCTTCGTATTCTTTCAATAAAATTAAAAATCGGAAGATCCAAAAAAAGGAAAGAAAATGGAAGATTAAATTCGGAAAAAAGCGACATTTCATTTTCTATTTGCCATGTGAAACCCAAGCCTGTCAATTCCAATGTACCACGCTCACTCGCACATACATACACACCTACACACTCACGTCATTTGACAGCAAGAAGCACATGCTCAGTCTCACCAACTGACCATAACAGCAGCTAGCCGTGTACCCATAAAAAGGGAATGGACAGTCGAAATGCCTTGAAAAGGGTCAGAAACATTTTTGTACGATTGCATAGTGGGTGATTAATGGCAAAATATTGGCAACAATTTTTTGGACAATGTAACATATGAATTGAATAAATGCTTTTCGAAGGTTTATTGACGGCCAGTTAATAACTGGTACCGCCCATGAAATTTATGCCACCCGATTGGACCAGGATCAGGATGTTTAAAAGGACTGAAGCCCTGCTCGTGGTAGCTATTAAAAAGTTCATCGACTTTGTTAAATAAAAATATTTGTGGGCAGAGAAAACAGTTCTTTCCAGCCCTTAACTTAACTTTTCTTTTTTTTTTTTTCTGGTTTGTTTTTGTTACATTGAAAGAAGCTATAAATTTCCTTAGTGATTAATCCATAATGGGTAGAGGACCTTGTCAACTTGATCATAATTTCTGGAGGTATTTTTAAACAAAATGCTCCACTGTGAGTTATTGTGCTCGTGTGTTTTTTGGGAGGACAAAAAAAAAAAAATAATAATAAAAAAGACAAAAACCGAAGAGTGCCAAAGAACGTTCAGGGCGTTTAAGGCAATCGTTGTCATGATGTCCTCCGCTGGGCACATGTGAACAGAAAGAGAGTGTTTTTCCACAAAATTTAACTTAAATCATGGCAAACCGAGCAAATCGTTGGGGGTCAGAAACTTTGCACGCTCCATGCTTTACACAAAATCAAAAGATTGATTATGTGTGTTACGATAAAAGCATGCCTCTGCATATCTATATACACATATATATAAGTAGATCCGAAAATGTGTGTGTGTGTGTGTGTGTGTGAGTATTTGTTTGTTTGTGTGCGGACTTATGGGTTTGCCGTTTTCTATGTGCCCTTAATTGTCCTATACTGGAGAAATGCGGGCCCTTGCCCATAGACGTTGTCTGTGTTTGTGCGTGTGTTTGGCATAGTTTTGTTAACTGTCCACTTCAATAATGTGTGATATTTATTTTATTACGTACGAGTGAATGAATATGTGTGTGCGTGTGTGTGAGTGCAAGTGTTATTAAAACCTTATTTTTTATTTTGTTCGTTTTTGATTTTTTATTGCTTTTTTTTTTTATTTAAAAAATTTTTTTTTTCGAGGGAGGTCAATCGAATGAGCTGAGCAGGTTTGTGTGTGCGTGCCTCGCAATCAACCGGAAGTGTAGGACAGTACCCGGACAACTTGATTGTGCCAAAGATTATTTGATGAGGGACAACATTGGTTGTGTGCGATTATTGAGCATTTATTGGCTTTGGAAGTTCACTTTCATAGTTTGGGTTGTGAAATAAAATTTAAAAACAAAAAAATAAATAAATAAATAAATAAAAGCCAAGTGAGAGAAAAAGAAAATAGCATAGTGCGAGGAAAGTTTCGATGCTATCTTTTTCATGTTTTAGTTCGAATGAAGTGACCAAATAGGAAAATGAACACAATTAGATGCGCATTGGTCGTTGAGTTTTTCATTCGAACAATAACATTAATCTCTTTCAGACAACATAATACCCTCACGGAATGATACTTTGAAAGCCCATCACTCGGATAGCTATGGTTCGCGGACCGAATTGCTGAGTGGTAGCGGTGGCTCGTCCTCAACTGCAGGCTCATCGTCGTCGTCGTCGTCATCGCAATCGGCTACATCGTCCATTGCCTCAATGGGAAATAGCCTGTCGGCGTTTGGCACTGTTGGCGGTAATTTGGATCGCAAAGGCTCGCTGGCGATAGGAAAGAGCATGTTCTATACAGAGTATCCACCGAACGAATTGGACAGCTCACGAGGTAGGTGAACGCTTAATCTATGTCTTACATTATCTATAATAAAAAAAAAACTATATATGTGTATATAAAATAAACACAACTTTTATCTTCACTATAAATATGATCATTTCGGAGAGATGAATTGAAAAAATGTTCTATTTCCAAATTTCATTGCAGCTTCTTTGACAATGAAATCAGCCCTGAAATTCACAGCGACGATTTACACATATTTTTACGTGCTCAAATCACTCATGACAATGCTATAGAATCAAAGTGTAGAAGTGCTAATTGGAATTATATTCCTAAATTAATATTATTAGATTATAGTTTATTTCGAGTGTTTCATCAATTAAACGAATCCGAAAGTAGCCCAATTTTAGCGTGAATAGTAATGTAAATGAGAATGGACTATGGAAAATTGATCATTTAAAATGAAAATGGAAATGCTAATTCAATTCAATTCAAAAAAAAAAAAAAAAAAAAAAAAAAAAAACCCAAAGGCCAAAGTGCATAAATGTTTACATAAATTCCTCCCACACTTATTAGAAACAATATAGTTAATTGATGTGTCATTAATCCGACTATATGCGAATCAACAAAACCATATATGAAGATGAACAAATTAATGTGAAAAATTTCAATATCAAATTATAAACGATCTGAATTCGTATCAGATTTGTAATAAATTTAAAAGAGCGATTTACAATTTAGTTAAGAGCTATATACATATGAACATATGTCAACATATTTCAATTTGATTAAATTTTATTCAATGTGCAAATTGTGAATTGCTTCGATTCTTTAAGTTCCTCGAACATCTAACGCAGTACAGAAAGTTGGACCTAATAATCGACTTTCTCAAAAGGCCCATTAAAAAGTAAACAAATGAAAAAATAATAAACATCATATGCTCATATTTATGGGGCTAAGCATATTTTAGAGATAATATAAACAATTCATGTGTGTAGACATATCTAATCTATGATTTGCCATTCTATACCCAAACGATGGCACCATAACAATATATACGAATATACGAGAAGGAGAAACCGACGAAGAACAAGAAGCTCAGCTAGCATAATGCATACTTAATTGTGTAGGTAGCAAAGTAAAGTATTGATCGCACAGTTCAAAAGACATTGAGTGTGTTCTTTAAATAGAGCTATAATGGCCCTGTTGAAAGATGAATATCTGTACATAGGGATGCATGACAAAAAAAAAAAAAAAAATAAAAATAAAAAAATAAATAAATAAATAACTAAAAAAAAAAAAATAAATTTAAAAAATAAAAAACCTTTTCCGATTTTATCTTTAGGAATACTTATTCGAAATGGTCATGGAATTTCACCGAAAAGAGGCCAAAAAGATGGCTCTTTTCTTAAAGAATTTGGAAAGAATGGCTTTGAAGCGAACTTCCCTATTGAAGGCGTTTTAGTCGTGTTCGATTTCGAGGACGGCTGAGTCGAAAACGTTTGATAAGGTAAAACGAAAAATCTTCCCATGATTTACAATTTTTTCATTGAGTTTTACAGACCACTAAGCGGATTTCAATTTTTCTCTAAAACGACTTAAAAAGAGCTAAAAAAAAATTTTTTTTCTTTTTGTTAATTTCCAGGACTCGAATTTTGTTGGCTTTTATAAATTTAAAGCGTACCTTATGGGGCAAAAATGTTTTTGTTAATTTCCAGAACTCGAATTTTGTTGGCTTTTTTAAATTTAAAGCATACCTTATGGGGCAAAAATGTTTTACTTAATTTCCAGGACTCGAATTTTGTTGGCTTTTATAAATTTAAAGCGTACCTTATGGGGCAAAAATGTTTTTGTTAATTTCCAGAACTCGAATTTTGTTGGCTTTTTTAAATTTAAAGCATACCTTATGGGGCAAAAATGTTTTTCTTAATTTCCAGAACTCGAATTTTGTTGACTTTTTTAAATTTAAAGCATACCTTATGGAGCAAAAATGTTCAGGACGATTCGAAATATTCCCGAGGTGGTTTTCCGTGCGGAATTGAAACAACTTCTGCTAGGAAAATGAATATAATCAAATCGAGTATTTTGAACATAAATATTTAAAAGCAAAGGCCATCACGCTTTTTCTTATTTTGAGGCTTAGAAAAATTCTTTTTTTTTTCGCGGAAAAAAATTTCTAGGGAATGCTCATTTAAAATAGTGCTCGTTTTTTTGCCATCATTTCGCGAATAAGTTTAGCAAAGTTGAACTTCGAACCGCTTTTCTAACTTTAAAACAAAAATCATATTAAAGTTTAAAATCGATTTGAACCTTAAGTTGATGTGAGTTGAACAAAATTTTACTTCATAAAATATGTCTTAAATTTTTGAGAGTTGTTTCATAATACTAGATTCCGAGACCATATAGAAAATGTATTTTTAGAAAAATTCTTTCATGCCAAAAAATGTCGAATAAACTCAAAAAATCGCGGAAAATATAAAAAATTTGTCATTTTTCAGAATTTCGCAGCCCACACCTCCGAAACTAAAAGCTTAATTTTCTTGAAAAAAGCCATTTTATAGACAGTGATATTGGATTTAATAAGATATCAACCATAATAAGATGCTAAAGCGATAACTAATACATATATATATATTTTTGCGTTAAAGTACGACAACTGAAGATTTGACATAAAATTGATTGTAGCTCCAAAAGTACACCTCAGAAAAAATGCAAATAAATTTTTCTGATGTCACCTATACCAATAACTAATCGAAAATTCGAAAGGAAATCGCGGCACCAAACAAATGTTTACATAAGGTACTGAAATTTAGCCTGAATGTCATAAATGTTCCATTTGACTTAAATGCATTTCGGCGACCTCAAATAACCCAGTTGAAAAAAAGTTTAAGCCATGGCAAAATTTTTCGTTATTCCTCATCTCCCGTTTTAGACCCCGCCGTCTGGGAAATTCAATAAATTGTTTTCACATCTGAAACGCCATAGTAGCCCTTATTCATAACCAGGAGTGGGCACCACTACATTGAAGCTTTTGCTGCCTGCGATGTAGTCTGCACTGAGAAAAATGTTTAGTAAATTAAAAATTTTTGAAAAAATTCAAACTTGAATGCGGCAAATAACAGGCAGAGTGGAAAACAAATTATTTCATAAGCAAGACTATGCAAAGCATGCTACGTTAAAAACTTTTCGATTGCTTGTCTTTTTAGAGTGTAGCTACAGCGGCCTTTTCTGATTGGTTAACTTTCTCTCACTGACAAATTTTTCGTTCTCTTCTCTGTTGCTGCTTTTTGTGTTGCTATACAAGTTTTTACTCTCACAGTTCCATGGAGCTCTCATGCCCACACCGGTTCATAACTATAGGAATGAAAAGCTACGGAGAGCGATCCCACTGGAGGAAAGCTTAGAGCTATCCAACAGCAAGATCTTGCGACAGTTCAATTTCAAGGGCGTACCGAGAGAAAGAGTGCTTTGGAAGCGCTTATATTTGCCACAGTGGTATATTGAGCAATTATAAGATATTAACTGAAAAAAAAAATGGGGAGCGGAAAGAAGAAGTTTAAAGAGTTTTGGACCAAAAACCCAAAAAATCCGAAAAATTCATGACGTCCGATTTAGATGAAAATTTATATATAGAATAAGTGAAAAATTCTAAGAATTTTCACACCACAACTTTTTCAAAAAACTAATTACAACTAGTCCTTTTTCGACCACTTTGGAACTATACCCAAACTAGACTAGTTATAATCAGTTTTTTGAAAAAGTTGTAGTGTGAAAATTCCTAGAATTTTTCACTTATTCTCACAATTTTGCACTATTTCCCAAAACTCTCTAAACTTCTTCTTGCTGAACCCCCCAACCATTTTTTTTTTCGATTAATGTCTTATAATTGCCCACTAAACCACTGTGGCAATAATAAGCACTACCAAAGCACTCTTTCTCTCGGTACGCCCTTGTTCTTTTTTATTTTCTATTTTTTCTAAAGAGCCTTAGCAAACTCTCTAAATTCAAACACGTGCATTATGTTTAAGATGATTTTAGGCAATATTTTAAGCCTATTTCGTTTTGGGGTTATCTTGAGTTCATTTTGGTTTTTTGATTCTATAACAAATTGTAGCAATATTTTGTTTTTATTTGTTTAGCTAAGATTGACTTAAAACATAAGTTGAAAGCCTCCCATAAAATTATTCTCTGAAATCTCTTAACATATATACATAGGTTTCAATAAAAAAACCATTGAGAATATACAAGTAAAATTGATTTGGGAAACGAGTTAACCTTCTCCTCTATGAAAGCAAAAGAAAAAATAAAACATTTTGACATTTTTATATCTCGAGAGCTTTTAAGGTAATTCCCAAATGAATGTAGGCTGAAAACTGCTTTTATACCAATTAATTATTATTTATCTTCATAATTAAAATCGAATCTATAAATTGATAAGGAACCAGCAAACAAATTTACACTCAATATTATTCAACGGAAACAAGGTAACACAAAATGTCCTTACAAAGGCAAAGCTTCCACGAGAGCCTTCGAGCCAATTGAATTGAAATGTAACTAAATGAAATTGCAGCCTCGTGTGTTTGCACAACAATTTTGTACAGATAATGCAGTTCAAATATTCCAAACGAAACACAATAAAACGAAGTTAGCCGAAAGAAAATAATATGATATGAAGTGAATTGCAATGAACTTCAGTGAAATGAATTGAAACGGAAGGAAAGGGAAGGCAAGGCAAGAGAAGAAAAGGAAAGGAAATGAAAGGAATGAAAATGAAATGAAAGGATATAATAGGACACGAACTTGTTGCTCTCAAACTAAAGTCAAATGAAACCTTTTGCGCTCCAACATTTATTTAATTACATGTACGTGTGTTGGTAAAATAATTACTTACAGGCTTGAATACTCTTTTAGATGTTTCAGATAGTAAATATTTACTATATATACCTTGGTATAATATAGTTCAATTTTGGTTTTGTTTTTGTCTGGAATTTTTTTTTTTTTTTTTCAGTTTCTTAGTTTTTGTAAAGTTCATGTAAGAACAAAAATTTTTCGCTGATAGTGTTAAGATGACACGTAGTGTCATCTCACCTTTACTATATCATATTAGTTTTATTTTATTTTTGTACAGATTTCTCTGATGATGGCTAATAATTTTAGCCGAAATATCAGAAAATAAATAATTTGAAAGAAAAGAAGAAAACACGGAAACCAAAAACGATGATTATTCTTGTCCGTAAAAAAATATAAAAATTCAAATTAAAAAGGCCGAAACTAGAATTACTAGTTCACAATATTCAACAATGGAAATAAAAAAAATTTTCTCAAATTTAGAAAACAAAAAGCTCAAACAAAATAATTCTCTCAACTTGAAACTTGAAAATTCGAGAAAATTCTTGCTTGGATCATTTTTTGTTGCCTATTTTATAACCATACTAAAATGTCTTTACATATGAATGGGTGTGTGGGTGGGTGTGTGTGTGTGTGTGTGTGTGTGTGTGTGTGTGTTGTGTTTGTGTGTGTGTGTGCATGTGTCATTATGAGCGGTTGTTGGAAATGTAGGATCTTTTTGTAAGCCGCTTTTAGTTTTTATAGCATTTAGCAAAGGCAAAGCCAATATATTTTTGAATTCTTGCTTGAATATTTCATTCAAATAAACGCAAACAACTTCAACTTGGCTAAAATTATACGCGAAGGTTGGTGAAAAAAAAATTTGCCCCATAAAGTATGCTTTAAATTTATAAAAGTCATAAAATCGGAGCCTTGCTAATATCATTTTTGGTGTGGTAAAAAATTTACTTTCAATGAAATATGTATCCGCTTGCGATTGATTTCTTGATGCCGATGAAACGAAAAATTTGATGAATTTTCTCAAAAAATATGAGCCTTTAAAGGCCTTCAGAATTGTATTTTTTTGACCGATCCTAAAACTTCGTCAAAGAAAGTGTAAAATAAAAATGTAGTAAGTAAAAAAAAAATTTTTTTTTTTTCAAAAATCAATATAAGAAAAAGGCTTCCATAAAGATTTTTCAAATACTTTTTCCGCGTTAGTGGCTCTCTCCAGTTCTATCAGAAATGAAATAAAAATGAAAAACGTCGTATAAAAAACACTTCAAAAAATTTCTGATTCATTTCTGTGTTGTTTTTTTTTTATTTTTTAAAGTTTTTCGTTTTTGGCAGAGCTGGAGAGAGCCCCATCAGGAAGGCAAAGTCAATAAGACAAATGCATTTAGATGTCCTAGGAAATACTGCTATAGACTAGTGTTTTCAAGGATATACTAATGTATATTCTAAAATTCCGCCTAAAAAGATCCTTATAAAATTTGTAGGTACTAAAGATGTAAACTATTACTAAGCCGCTGCAATGGTGTCGTAGAAAAGCACAGCAAAAGGTGCGATATTTGTTCTTGAAATATTGAATGTGCTTTATAGGGATGTGAGTGTGTAAAATGCATGTCTGCAAGTGTACCCTCCCTGCAGTAAACAGTTGGATAATTATTTGAAAAGAACTAGTGCTTTAACCAGAACTAGAAGAACCAGTGAAATTGTTGGGTAAGCTTCCACCATAAGTATACCAGTGATAATTGGAGTAATCATATGTGTTTATTATAGTTGAACTACAAACCAATCGATAGTGACTCAATATGAATTTTTTTCCCCACGATGTGCTTACAGAAAAAGATAAACAAATCAAAGATTCTGGTACCTTTTTCTCGTAAACAGCACTAGTTTTTAACTGATGCAAATTTACCCAATTGCATCCAAAAGTACTAGAACAGTTCTGGTGCATACTGTACTAGTGCTTTCCTGTACAGATGTTATACTGATTTTCTACAGAATTTTATATGGACAGGGCTATAGAAAATAACTCGTACTGGTGGTTTTTGCACTAGTAAAGTACTAGTACAGCACTAGTTCAAATTCCTACAGGGCTGTACATGTGTGGATTGGTGTGTGTGTATGTTTGTGTGTGTGCCTGCGTTTAATTGGTCAAATCAAATAATTTCTTAATGGCGACACACAGTGGGGCCGCTTCATACATTTTTTGGAAAAAAATAGAACAAGTGGTCGTAGAGCATTGAAACACTTCTGTGGGCATCATTAAGATATTTTGAAAAAATCTTGGAAATCCACCCGCTGCCACGGCCACCTCCAATATAAGTTAAAACTTATAGCAGATTTTACATGTTTTTATTTCCTATCTAGCATTATATGGAATTGTCACATAAATTAAAGAGTTTTAATTTTTTCCAAAGCTTATACATTCGTTGTCTCCATTCAAAAGAAGATAATATCCTCAACAGCCTTCCGCGAACGATATTAACCTTCGAAATCACCGAAAATATCTCACAAATGCATTCCGCTTTTCTTGTAAAGCATGCCAAGTTAACGTGTGTCATAGAAAGATATTGATGTTAAATATGTTTTTTTTTTTACATTGAAATGTTATTAAATTTCGTTACGCCTATATATTCGTAAACAAAAATAATGTTTCATTTATAAATCGTTCCATGTTTTAATGACGTAAGACCTAAAAGTATGCCCCATTTTTTGTCTTATTGAGCATTTGTATGAAATATTTCTGTGACTTTTGAAATTCAAATCGATCTTACTTACAGAAAAGGTATTAGAAGGTGAATTTTTATACCCGACACACTCTGTGTCGAGGGTATATTGCGTTTGTTGGGTTGTGTGTAACACCCAGAACCAGTCGAGATAGACCATACAAAATGTATATAGAAATGATCAGCGTCACCAGGAGATTCGATTTAGACATGTCCGTCTGTCCGTCTGTCTGTCTGTCTGTATACAGTTATCTTATCGAAGGAGTTGAGCTATCTTGACAAAATTTGGTATGCGTGCTCACGGGGACATGAGTAAGAACAAGTTCGAGAATGGACCCGATCGGACCATTTTTAGGGGTACCTCCAGTACTAGGGTCTGTTATGAAAATCACAAAAACTGCTCTAAAACCTGAGTTTTTCAAGATATTTTGATGAAACTTGGTATTTGAACATGTTTAAACGCAAGTAATATGATTTCAAAAAATTTGAAAAGTGGGCGTGGCATAAGGGCGTTTTTCGAAAATTGTCTCCTACACCCGAAATACAAATGGGACTTGAACGAAAGTTGGCACGTATGCTTCCTTGATAGCCAGTAACGTCCTCCCCAAAAATTTTTTCGATAGAACCATTATTAAGGGTACCTCTAGTACTAGGGTCTGTCACAAAAATCCCAAAAATGCCTCAAAAGCGGACTTTATTGAAATATTTCAATGAAACTTAGAATTTAAGCGTATATATAGGGGTCCGATTAGAATCCCAAAAAAATTGAAAAATTGGGCGTGGCAAATGGGCGGTTTTTATAAAGAAATTAAACAAAAGTCGGTATATGGGGCCCCTAATGGCCTTAAACAACTCCTGATATTAAAAATTATTCGAACATAAGTGTCTGTGTCGGGTATTCTATTGTCAGGCTCGCCTGACTATAACACCCTTACTTGTTTTGTTTATATTGAAAGTATAGACTCGTACCTTCCATTTGTATGTAATAAGATGCCTATGCAAGGCAAATCACATAAAGTTTTATTCCAACAAAAAATGAGAAGTTTATATTTTTAACTCTAAGTTCTGGCAAATTATAATAATTATTCTACTTTTCCAATTTTAATATTTTTTTTTTTTTACATGAAAGAGTAATTGCTATATTTCCACCAAAAAATAAAACAAAGGCAATAGCTTTGGATTTTCACATGAAAAAAATGTTCTCTAATTTGACTATAAATTTAATCTGAAATTTATTGAATAACATTCCCTTCACTCTTTTAGTTTTTTTTAATAAAAAAATTCAATTTTCATATAAAAGAATGTCGAATTCGTCATATCCAAACATTTGTTTATAAAAGTGAATCATTAAAATTTTGAAATTCAAAAGTTGAAAATCCTATTTTTTCCACCGATTCCCCACTGTGCGACATGGCGAATACTTGAGAGGACATTCAAAACAAAATGGATTGATGTGTACATACATGCAATAGATAATTGTATAGAATATGATTATTGGTAAATGAAACATATGCTTAAAGATATACATACGTCTTCGTATGAAGTTAATATTGATTGTGCATAAATATTAACAAAAAAAAAAAAAAAAATATATATATATATATATATATATATATATATATATATATATATATATATATATATATATATGTGTGTGTACATTTAAACATATACACGAGATGAATATAATATAAGTATTTATGGCGCTTTTCAAACGAAAAGCTTGAGAGAATAAAAAGAGTCTTGTTCAAACAACTGGCAGCTGCTGAAGCAGCCAACGCTGAACATTCTCATATATACAATACATACGAATTCACACATACATACATGAGCAAGTTCAAACATACACAATACACACACACATATCGATACTTGATCGTATTTACTTACCTAATTGTTGTGCAAAGGGCAAAAGTAGAACAAACAAAAAAACAAAAAAAAACAAAAAACAAGCAAAAAAAATTATTTTAAATTAAATAAAAGAGAAATAAGTAATTATAAATGAAAAAAAAAAACTGAAAAATTAAAAAGTAAATGACAAAACAATAAATTCAAAATGAGAAAAACTGGAGGCGACATAATGCAAGGATCAATGACTTTGCGTATGTACAGTACATTGATGTGCTAAATTATCAACTGTCAAAATGATTATTCATATTATTGAATAAAATTGATGGGATTATAATTTTTCATGACACGATGGCAGCAAATATTTATCCAAGATCAAAACGCTTTTCTGTCAAATACACTAATTAACATCGAATCGAAAATTAAATTTGATTGCGAAGTAAATAAAATCAATGAATAGAGTTACAATTGGCATACAGTACATGCATACATACCTTCGGATGCAAAAAGCAAAGCAGTATTCAAATAAATGATGGCATTCGTGACACCATAGGCCATAATATATATATATATATATATATATATACATAGATATATAAAAAAATTTAATATGATTAAGCCGAGAATATTACATGAAATGTATTAAATAAACCCCAAACTGAGAATTAATTAATTGAATATAAATAAATATATATAAAATTGCATTAAATTACTCAATTCAAAATGCGTTCAATTTACTACCCTCTGCCCCATTTAGATAATTCGATTATACCGGAAGCGTATTGATCATTTTGTATTTATTTAAAATTGAGAAGGCTAGAGGTTAAAGCTGATGGCTTTGGATAATAAACTCTCATTCATTATTATTGTGTGATTATTATTCCCCATATTTGGACATTGTACATAAATATGAGCTAAATGAACCAAATACTTAGCTACGAATGTGAATGGTAATACAATTTATCTATCGCTATCAGAAGCTCATACAAAATTATTGAAAAGATCCATAATTTTGTTAGAATTTTAAACATTTCGAAGCATACTTCAGGGGGTTTTCATATAAAAAATACTAAGCTTTGAAAAAAATTATAGATAATTTTCGAGTCTTAAAAGGGTATACCTTCCAAATGCGGCACTTTATCATGACGATGTCTCCGAGAAAATTACTTGGGATATCTCAGAGTACATTGCGATGTCAGTTAAGAACACCAAACCTCAACACATCCATAGATATGGACCAAAAAAAAGACCAAAAAAACTCAAAACAAAAAAAAAAATCTTATGAAGGCTTAACGGTAACTCAAAAAACTAATAATGTACAGTTCGATTTCTCGTATCCGAAATAGGAGAAATCCGTTGACTGCGACCTTGTCTTCGAAAAAGTTTCAAAAAAAAACTATCACAGTGTTATTGGACAACTCGTTGAACTTATACATAATTCTTGCTTTGAATTTTCGGATACTGAAAGTATTTTCTCTTTAAATTAAACCTTGGCTTTAACCTTTAACCCATTCACTTTCACGGTGAAACCGTTCGTTCCATGACGTACCACAACAAAATGGCAATTTTCAATTTAGTACGTATCCGTGAAAGGGGTTAAGGTATCTTATATGCTTTCTTCTATATGTGTTCTGCTCCTTGCAAGCACTTTCAATCATTCCGAAAAATAATTGAGAAACCTTCACTTGTAACTTTTTGGGGCAATCAATCATTTTGTTCCAACTCATTTTCATTTCAATACTTATGCTTCAATGTATCAACAAGCCCATTGACAGCACACAAACACCGAGACACACACTAACATGTGCACGAACATGTTTACATACAGGAGTGCTAGCAATTTTGTTATCCTAATTTTCACACATGTTTCATGTTGTCGTAGCATAATAAATGTTTATTAAATCAACAAAACATCAACACATGTCCAGCGTGCGAATGTGACAAAAACACTTGAAGCACGCAACAGACGTTCTTCAACCTTCCTCTCTCTCTCTCTCTCTCTCTCTCTCCTCTCTCTCTCTCTCTCTCTCTCTCACTCTCTGTCTCTCTGTGTCCCCTCCTCTCCTTGTCTTGTCGTCATCATCAGCATTAGAGCGACCACGTTTTCAGAATTACCCACAAGGAATTCGGATGTAATAGAAGATCAAAGCCGAGGTTTTAAGGATCACAATTAAGTACTTCGAATTTCCAGTGAGAAATTATAAATAGCTCAAAGCTGGATTCAGGCTTTAGTCTTAAAAGTCCGTTCGCCTCCGTTTTTTTGAACCCACTTGCTTTGGAATAGACCCTAAGAGACACTAAGAAAGAAGATCATTCTCTGTGATTTGATGTGGCACATATGTAGATCAATTTCAATTCATTTCATATTATGTCATCAAATGCATTGAATCGGTTCAAGTTGCTTGAGCAATTCGATGATGATTTAGCATAGCTCGAGTGATTTTCCGCTCGGCAATAAAGATGATTCATGAGCTCAAAACTGGTGTCCTTCGTCAGTTCAATTTGATGCCATATTTAATAAAATGTAGGTACCTACGAATTCTTTTAGGCGAACGGTTACGAAAAAAATTTTTGCTTAGTGGCAATACTCTCGAATCGGGGGGATGGGCTAGGGTGCGTGCCTTCGCCAAATGATGAAATTATATAAGAACATATGTTTTGATTACTTCCCGCTATAGCCCATCATTTTGAGTGGCCGTTGCATGCTCATGTCCCAAAAAGGCCAAAGTCCATATGTCTGTGTGGCTTGAAATTGAACGTTCCCAACGGAATATGAGGGCACACACACGCATGCATATACAAATGTGTACATATACAAATATACATATAAACGTATCTCATTTACATGCAGGTTTCAATTGTTTGCGAATGTTCGAAAAATCCTTTGAGCGGCGCTGTAGTCGTGCGGTCGTCAGTGTTCTTAGATTTGTTTGCGTGACACAAACAATTAGCGACTTTGGCGTTTAATGTATGCTAAGTACATTAAGGGCCCATTTAGGTACAACACGCAACAATTTAAACACAAACAAACGCGCGCGCACACACACACACACACACACAGTCACATTCTCGCGTAGGTACGTGCATAGACTAGTCTTGCCATTGCAATCGTTTGTCTGTGCGTTATTACGGGCAAAAACTATTTTGCATACCAAACAATTCACTTTGGCATTGTAAATATTTTGATTTGCTGCGGTGTGTTAATCATTTCGTAGCATGCTCGACTGTTAAGCCATCTGAGCGTCGCGACGCGTCTGCCGCGACGACGAAAGACAAAACGAAGAACAACAGCGCCAAGCAACGTTGTATAGTGACCAGCCCTCGAAACTTCGCACAGTGGCACGAGCGCATACATCCATAAGGTAATTTAAAAAAAAAAAACATTTTTTTAGTTAAATTATGAATATATGGTATTTTATAAACGACCACCTTAGCCAATGCATTACCACAGAAAATAATAGAGGGAAAAAAAAGTTTTGTAAAATTGAGGCCCGGTATTTAAACCCTGGATTACTGCACAGAGAGTTAAGCACATTACTTTACTCTCCTCCGCATAAATTGCATTGCCAATTTCAAGTTCATAGCACTCAAATTTTCATTGGAGTCCATACAAGCTCATAACAAATAAAATTCAATAAAGGAATTCTAAAAGTGGCCGTGTTGCGGACCGGTCCTTCTCCAATGCCAGGCCCATGTTAAAAAGGTCAGCCGAATGCATTAAAAATGGAGGGACTAGCACTTGCAGTGTGAGAGTCTGATAGAAGGCTACACTTGGGACAGTTGATGTTACTGCTGGGTAGTTCAAAATTTCTTTCTTTAACCCTTTAAGGGGGTCTTCTCATTGAAAACCCGTTTTTTGGACCCTTTTTAAAAAAATTCTTAGTTGAAAATGCAAAGAATAATTGAAAACTTTTTTTATTTATTGTATTACAAAAGGTTCAAAGTAAATAAAAAAAATTTTTTTGCCTCGATACGTGGGCTGTTCAAAAAGTAATGAAACTTAAAAGTTGGTAGTGAAAAAAAAAGGTGCCGTCACGGCGGCCACGATTCTGGGTCTCCGGCCATTCAAAAAAAAATTTTAATTTCGGGCTTTTTTTTGTAGTTTAGTGTAAAAAAAAATAGTAAAAAATTTTTTAAAATTATGGTCGAGGTTCACCCGAGAGTGGTGACAATTCTGCGTCGATTCCACTTTGTTTCATGAAAATCGGTTCAGTTGAACTGGAGATTTCATGGCCGCCAGTTCGAAAAACGTGGTTTCGAGATAAACGCGTTTAAAGTTTGAAGCAACGCAAAAATTACTCGTTTTAGCGCAGATCTTGCTCGACAAAGAAGGCTATATCCTCTAAACTATTTTGAATTTCAAAAAATCCTTTTAGGGGCATATTCACAACTACCCAAGCTATAAATAAATGCAAAAAAAAAAAAAGTCGAAAAAAAAAGTTGCTCAATGAGAAGACCCGCTTAAAGGACAAATTTTTCGCCTTGTTTGATAACGATATATGAGATTAAAGATTTTCATCATTGCTATGAATCCTCCAACTAATGTCGAGAAAAATTTTTCCGTCGTGTTTTAAGGGGTTAAAGAAAACACTCATAATGAAAGGGTTAAAAATGAATTCATCGATCTAATTATTTTATCTGATTTAAATAATTAATTGACTTCAAAAAAAAATTTTATTTTATTTGTGTGCATTTTGAATCACATTCATACCACTGTCACAGTAAAATGCTCCAAAGAATTATATGCGTTATCGTTTCATTAACTTTGTATTTGCCTGGCATTGTGTCTCGTCTCGTCTCGTCTGTTTGAGGCAAGCTTTTTTCTCCCTTTTTTGTTTTTTTTTTTTTTTTTTTTTGTTTTTTTTTTGTATTCCCCCGGTACATGTTTATGAATATTCATAGAGTCGATATGTAAACCGTTTGAAGGAATAATTTTAACAGCTTGCCACAAGTGATAATTTAAATAAGGCATTATTTAGCGACAGCTTACCTCTTCATCGTGTTTTAAAATGCCGGAAATCTCGTGCGAAAAAGATTAAAATGGACGAAGTTTTTTATTCTTAATGGCTTAAAGATAAAAATATTCCTGGAAGACTCCAGTGTCAGAAGCTCTGAGATTTCACAGTCTCGTGAACTTCATCGCCATGGACAGTTCACAAGGATTTCACTGATGGATTAGCTTGGAGGAACGGAAAATTTGTTATTTGGTGCCTATTGAAGAGGCGTGGAACGTTTTGGGGAAATTCAAACTATTCAATGAATACGATTTTTTCTTCAAACAACTAAAAAGGTCCTTTCTCGAAATTTTTTCGAATAATTTTCCCTAAGGCGTAGAAAATTTTTCAGGTCAGTGTGGGAAAAAAGCAGCGAGATTCATCGAAGATTTTATTAATAGAAGCTAAACCCATTAGGCTTTTAAGTTTGAAAATGTCCCTTAAAGAGAAAACTGTAAAGCTAGCTTAAAAAAAATATACTTACACACACACATATGTATGTAAGTATATCAAATAACATGAATTTTATTTTTTATTTTTTGTTTAATAAAAAATACGAAGGGAAAAAAGTAAATAAATATCTTACCACCGCTTGACTGGAATATTACCATAATAAAGAGGGTCACTTTCGTGTCTTTTCTTGCGTCATCGCTCAGCGGAACAAATAGCTTTTGCTTTTTAAGCCATCCATAAGATGAGGATAGAACGATGCCGGATCGCGGAATGGGAAGGATGCTTGCGGGATGGATGAGTGTGCTGTGAAAAGCCATGTTTACCTTACACCCATAATGCTGAGTTAAAAGGCATCGCATGAATACATGCCATGAGTGACATATGCACCTAGCGACTGTGTGTGCATGTGAGCGTGTGTGCGCTGTGTGCGGTGTGTGTGGCGAGTGATGATGTGTGATGTCTGATGTGTGGGCGGGAGTGTTCTTATTATCGCGAGAGTTCATATGGTTGCTCATATTACCTCATATTGCTGTGGAGCCTCTTCAGCGAATTGTGTGGAAAGACGAATGCAGATGAAACGAGGGAAGAAATAATAAGCAATGTTTATTTCTTGCCGTTTTCCTGCAGACGGACTTTCGGGCAGGAACCTTCTGTTTCCGTATCCGTTTTCCTGCTTTCTTTCTCTTATTTTTTTTTATTTATTTATTTATTTTTATTTTTTTTTTTTTGTTATCTTGAAGTGTCAAAGTGCCGGATTTTCATGTGTTTAAATGGCTGTCAAGGATTTTTGTTTGTCGTGACCGACACTTCGTTTAACTGAACAGGTACGTTCGAAAAAAATATTTCGGTGAAAAGCGTTTATGAATTTTAAAAGGCAGACTTGAATATTTGCATGGAAACAATTCGGCTTTTTTTTTTTTTTTTGATTCGATTTAAGTGCATCGGCGTTGCCAGACGTGTAATAAAAATCTCAGAAGGCGAGCAATAAGGCCATAAAGCGAGAAGAGGTTATGAATATTATGAATATATTTTATTCGGGGGAAGGAGAGCCCGTATCTTTTGTTTTTTTTTTTTTTTTTGTTTTTTTGGTTTTTTGTCAAGTATATCAGTCGTGTGTTGTCTTCATTTCATCAGTATGTATGTACATTATTATAAATTTGGGACTTTGAAGTTAGATTTGATTGAGTCTTCTTTTTGGGAATTTTTCAACGCTCTAAGAGACGAAGCCTTCATGAAATTGTTCGCCTTTGGGCAGTTAATTTTCTGATTTTCAAAAAGTGGACGTGGCAAAATGATCTTCTTTGAAATATTTATCAGGGACGTCAACCGGGTGGAAAATTTTCCCGATTCGGTTCGGCGGCTCAAACCGTGTTTGAACTTTTGGATTGGTTCTTCAAACCGGTTTTTCTACTTCTTTGAACCGCGATTTCGGTTCTGTTCATCGGTTCGGAAATTTCTCAGACTGAAAAAATTTGTTAACACGTGTTCCCACTTCGAACGCCATTTTTTGCCATTTAGTGTTAAAATTTGTTAGTGGTGTTTACCTTACTAATATTAGAGATGGTATCGATACTAATTTCATAAGAATATCGACTCCGATTTTTTTATTATTGGCCTATCGGAGCGACCACTGTGCATGGTTGCAGCCGAAAATGAAACCCTGAACCCTTACAAAAAGGGATTCGGTTTTCGGTTCGATTCAAAGATTTGTGAAAAACTTCGGTTCGGGTAATGGTTCGGTTCAAAACCGGTTCACGTCCCTGATATTTATCTTATCTTAAATTATTGAGAACATTGAACGGAACCTATCGTATAGGGTTTTTCTTAAGCCCATAGACGTTTTTTAAAAACGTTCGTTAGAGCACAACTTAAATTATAGCGTTCGTTCTAGATTTGCTTGGACTTCAATTCACCACAAATCTACCTCATAGCTTCGTTTCTGCAAGAGATGCTTAGTGGCCAATGGAACTTCAATTTACCCGACAAGACTTATCAACGATTACATATATTTTACGATATATGTTTGACCGGCAAAAATATGTACATATGTATATATTATATATATATATATATAGATTCTATCATAGACCAAAAGTTATAGGACTCAAAAAGAATAACGACACAAAAAAGGCAAAAAAAAAAAAAATAAAATACAAAAAAAATTTTTTTTAAATGCCAAGCACCTTTACACCACCACTTGAACAGCTTTCGAAAAGTTCATTTTCCTGTTTCAGATTCCTCCTTTCCTTCTTTCTACCATTTCGCCTTTCCGCCTTTTCGCCTTTCTGTCTTCTTCGCTAGCGATACAATAACATAAATCAGCTTGAGTGTTAAGCAGAAATTAACAAAAAATTGAAACCATTTTCCACCCAACAAACTAGAATGGCTGAAGTTCTTTCAACAACGACTGCACTTGAAAACTTTCCGAAAAGTTATTAAATTATGTGCAAAATTCGTGAATCCGTGCCCCAGAACAGTAAGTGGTGGGCGCACAGCGAGCGCCGGCAACCAATGTAACCAGAGAGGATAGTGTGGGAAGCGACCAAAAATAAAAAATAAAAAATAAAAATTAAAAACAACAACACCAACTCCTGTGAAAATAGAATTGCGAACAGTTCCAGAAGTGTGAAAAAAAAATAAAAATATTAAAAAAGGAAATGTAAAAGTGAGAACCTTAAGGTCGGTCTACACCGATCTACATACATATAATATCGCAACTATCATTTTTTGAAATTTTTTATCAGAAGCGATTCTTTTTCGAGTCACCTTTTTGATTAAAATAATCGAATATGCACTCGTCTGCTGATCAGAAATGATATTTTTTCCGGTATAAAATGGAAATATGGCCGCAACTCTTTTATGGTGAGTCATATTTGATATCACTTGCGAGTCGTTTTCGAGTCATATTTGTTACCATTTTCCAGTCTCCTTGGACTCATATTAGATATTTTTGTTTTCGAGTCCTTCTTGGCTCAAATTTGTGATCATTTTGGGGTCTTGTTGACTCGTATTCGATATAGTTTTCGAGTCTCCTTCGACTCGTATTTGATATCGTTTTTTAACCATCGAAAACGTGGGATTTGAAATCGAGTTTCAACTTTTTTTATTCAATTTAATTAAGCTCAGCGAAAACAAAACCCATTTTTCCAGGTTAAGTTCGCATTATCTTTTAACAAAACTTTTCTCATTTGTACAGAAATTGCTAGCCGGCCATTGTAAGCTACAGATTGCTCTTTTTAGAATTTCATCGCGTAAAAATAAGTTAAAGTTCCTTTTTAAATCCCGTTTTTTTCGATGGCCAAACCGCAAATAATGTAAAGCATATGTATTAGGGTTTAAAAAGAAATTCACTGCAGAATCGGAAAAAAATTAGAAAAGAATGTGCTAATAGGACTTTTTCATACCAAAATGGCTCCCAGAGTAAAAAAAAATTTTTTTCAGTTTTTTCAGAAGTTTTGACTTTGACCGTTTATTTTTGTCTTAGTGACTCAAATTTTTACCATCAATTTCATTTTGCCTAAAAGCCCATACAATTGGCTTTCAAACCTCATTACAGTTTTTTTTTTTTTTTTTTCTGTGATAAACCATTATCATAGAGATTTTTTTTCTCGACTTCCTGCTTAAAAACTTTAAGGCCCTATATTATTATTATTATTATTATTATTATTATTATTATTATTATTATTATTATAGGCCCTAAGGCCCTATTACTCCTCAGGAGTTCATTTGCGACCCCCACCTCCCGTACGATTTATTGTTCATCTTGGCCTCCCCTACCATACCTTTGAAAAAAGCACTTTCGCACGGGACACCCTGTATATAGACGCCTGTTTCTAACGACGAATTTTTCTCACGACTATTTTCTCTAAAATTTAATTCGATTTGAGTAAAGCTCTGTTCTCGAGCTGTGAACATATAGCCAGATATATAAACGTGTGGCCGTGTCACGTTGGTCGATCACACCCGTTCGAAGCAAATGACAAAGTAATTGACGCAGGCGTTGAGCCGGAAATGCCATGATGACAGCAAAAGACAGGCAGACAGACACTCAAGACAGGCGAAGAAGACTGTCTACAATTTTAAAAACATCCTTAGGATAACTAATATCCACCACTGAAGTCGAAGTCTTTTGAATATTCATAATAAAAAAATGAAAACATGAACCGCAAAAAAACACTCCCTCCTCTCCTTGCTATGATATCGAATAAAAAATACATATAAATAAAGAAATAAATAAAAAAAATAATGATAAAATCGTTAAAAGAAAGAAATATTTAAAGAATTGACTGTCAAGAGGAATAATGATGTAAATGCCTGCCGGGCCCACGACCCCGGCCAACCGACCGCGCAGTGGTCATGGAGGCAAACAAACGGGCAAACAGGGAGGTCTTTGCGCGGTATTTATTTGCCTATCACATTGATGACACTTCGGATTAGACGATTGTGACGGTCGGATGGCTGGAATGGCAATCAAAATAAATCAACGCTGAGTGCGTTGAGTGCTGGCGCCGCGCTTTTCGCAGACCACAGCAAAAGGATTTCAAAAGTGCTTCCCTCCAAAACACAAAAATAAAAAAAAAAAACAAAAAAAAAAGAAATTACGTTAACTCAAAACAATTCTCTTTAAATTGGATTGATAGTCGTTCAGTGTGACTTGGTGTAATGTGGATTCATCAGGAATGCTCAAACCTTAATCTGTCGATCATAGGAAAATAATGCGCTTTTAATCACTGACATTTCAACAGGCATTCGAGTTGCTTACGTGTGCTTTATGAGCGTGAGTGCGTGTCATTGTGTGCGTATAGTCGTATTTAATATCCGCTGTACATCAGTGGATTCCAGTCGATCGATGTCGATGCCGCTCTCGATTGTGTTGCTCATGTTGTTGCCAATGTTGTTGCCGTCATGCATGCACACGTGATGCTGCGAATGAATGCAAACGCTCCGAAGTGAAGCACTTAGCAAAATTAAACTTCCACTGAAATAACGTGAAATTACACAAGGACTATCTACATATTCCGCCTCACACGGACGACATCGATAGGAGATAAGCATTTCATTTCGCATACATAGTATTACATACCATCCCAGTCGGAAATTAGGTCTTGCATGAATTTATTCTTGTAAGAATTCGTCGATTCAATAAGTGAGAAATGTAATGTCGAAAAAAATCAGGAATAATTAGGCAAATAATCGGCGAAAGCGGACCGAAAAGTTTTGAAAATCTCATCCATTGTTTTTTTTTCATTTTTTGTGTTTTATGGTTCAGAAGAAAATTGATCAAGTTCTGAAGAACTCCTCGGTCCGCTATCGCCGAATTTTTGCCTTACTATTCCTGAGTTTTTTCTTATCAACGCATAAAGGCATAAGAAACTGTACATTTTCGTGGAAATGCAGAGAACAAAAAGTGGAATAATAAAGTTTGTCATTTGAAGTGCGACAGTCAAGGAGTTAACACATAAAAATTGTGTTCAAACAAATTATGAACTCATTAAAATATCTCATTACTTTTAAATCATTTGGGTTGAATAACCTTTTTGTTTTTATTTATTTATTTATATATATTTACCTTTTTTGTTTTTTATTTAATAAAACGAACTGATTTTGAATATAAAACAAAATTTTTTCCCGATTTATAAATCTCCAAACATGAATATTTTCTGCAATGAATTCAACAATCTTTTTTTCATTGTAGAATTCATATATGAATTTTTTGTGCATTTTCAAAGGAAGAGGTCCTTCACTATACCTTACCATATGTAAGCTATGTAAGCTATCATTTCCGCGATAGCGGACCGAAAATACGCGAGCGCTTCCAAGAATTCATTTCGTGTGATTTCTCTCGCGCTATTTCGACCATTTTCAAATTAAGTTTTCAGCGATAGCGGACCAAAAACTAAATCAAAACTAAACCTTACATTTCCTAGGACATCGCAATGTTAATTTTCAATGATGAATTCAGCAATAGTCCATAGAGGCTATTGCAGAAAAAGTTGCTGATAAAACTTACACTTGCCGACTGGGATACAAACATACAAACATACATACATACATACATACATACATACATACATACATACATACATACATACATACATACATACATACATACATACATACATACATACATACATACATACATACATACATACATACATACATACATACATACATACATACATACATACATACATACATACATACATACATACAAACAAACAAACATACATACATACATACATACAAACATACATACATACAAACATACATACATACATACAATGCATACAACGTACAAGAGGATTACGTACCAATATACATACATACATGCGGACACACTACATACATACTCATACACACGAACATACAGGCCACACACCTTATGACATCATACATACATGAATTACATACGGGTGGAATAAGGAAATGAAGCAGTATCATGCAAATAACGAACGACAAAAATTGAGCATACATAGGCAGGACTTATGAGCATAATACGGAGAATACAAAGTTAGTCATGCCTATTTGAGAGTTCTCGACTGCATATTCAGCGATGCAAGGACTTAGAAATACCGAATACATAAGCCAACTACTTTTCGTTATCGCAACTTCGTTTCACTTCGTGAATCTGATGCGACGCGTGCCAAAATAAAAAGAGAATTGTCACAATTCTTCAAGAATCGGCAACGGAAACGTACCAAAAAAATGAAAAAGAGAAGACAGTTTAAAGAGAACACGAACGCAGCACAGTGGTTTATTTGCGGAAAAAATGCTTTTTTTGAAGTATTACATTATTCCAATGTTTGATGTTTTTATCTGATTTAAGCATTGTTTCAATAAGAAGAATTCATGATAGTTTTTATCCGAAAAGGTAATTTTTATGCTCAATCAAACTTTACATGTTTTGCATGAAGTTTGAGCAAGTTAAAAAGTACCTTCGCTTATCCTTTTCATCCAACAAAAAGTTGTCCTATTTGCAGGCATTATAGAAGCAAACGGTGTATGATAAAGTATGAAAAAACTCATAGAAAGTGGGCGTGGCAGCTCAAGAAATCTATTATTCTTTGTTTAAACAGTCTTTCCTGTTTATTTGTCAACCAAAATCACAAAATCACAGATAGCACACATTCAAAATTATTCATAATTCAAGATGGTGGAATTTAACGAAAGGACCATTGGCCAACTGAAGCTCGTCTTGTAACATATGATTAAATACACAATAAGATATAAAAGAAAATCGAGCAGTAGACAAAGTCCGAATAATGCATTCTAATGCGCTACTCAATAAACTACGAAATTATATCTACATACAATGTTAATTGAAGCCAACTTATAGAGTCTAAGCATTCAATTTTCGCACTCTGCTACGACACCCTTCGATACTGGAGAAAATCGCTGTACGTTTCGCTGGAATTGGAATTAATCAAATTTCAAACCACTGATTTTACTGCCTGCTGCCCGAAAAAAAGAAGAAAGAAAAAATGTGGGGGGGGGGCGAGAACGGAGCGAAAGGAAATTCCCAAAAAGAAAAGTAGCTTATTCAATTTAATAGAGCCACCAGCGACCAATGGAATTCTCATTGACTCGACAGCTGTAACCATGGAAGAAGTCAACAAAGTCAAACGACCCGAAAGAGACGGAGACGACAACAGGAAGAGAGAAAAACAAAAAACAAAAAAACAAAAAACACAAAAAAGCAAAAAAAAAACCAGCGGAAATATCGTTTAAAATTCCTTCAGCGCCGTCATCATCAATATTCATTTGAGAATGACATTCGTCCATCAACAGGAAACGCCGCCATGCTAGTTAAAATATACGGTGGGGGACTGTGTGGGCGGCATGGGCGGTATTTGGCAGTGCGGCCCGGTGTCGCGTGAACTGTCCGGCGTGGCACGTCGTAATGACATAAAAGTGGATTTGTTTTAGCGCGAAGAGCTATTGTTCCGTGCAAGAGATGCCTAATGGCGGACGCACTTAAAGTTAAGCTCCATGAGGCATTCAGGCGGCGAATGATCAGAGCATAATTTGTTATGTCCTTCAGATTATTTTGCCTTTTAGCCTTGTCTTTAGTTTTTATTTGTCCGTTTTACATTTGCTGGTATTTATAAAATTTTCTTTTCTATTTTGGTTTCTGTTGTTGTTGTTGTTGTTGTTGTTGTTGTTTGTTCTTCGCTTTTGGTACGGAGAGCATTCTTTGTCGAGAGAAGGTATATTGCGTGTGTGCGGTTGTGTGTAGCGCTCAGAATCAATCAAAGGCTGTCGGTCTGTCTGTAAACTGAAATTTTTACACATTAAATTGGTACAGCCACTCTGACTTAATTGGATGTGCGTATTGGCGGAGACATGAGTAACATCAAGTCCGAACATAGACTGTATTGGACCATATGTAGGGCTAACTTCAGGACAAGCGATTGTTTTAAAAATCAAAAGAAATGGTCTAAAAGTCTCAAAATTGGGGGAAAATGTGGAACTAAAAGCACAGATAATCGGCTTATGATGGTTCCTTTGTGGTCTTGAAAATCTTCAGAAAACTTTGACTCGTATGCATTAAGATGGGATCAGATCTTTTTTTCGAGTTTGTGAGCAATCGCTTAGCATGATATGCAAAAAGAATAATTTACCTATGAGTTTTAAATAAGGTATTTTAGCTTTTTTCTCGATTGGCTCAAGTCAGAGATCCATCTCATTTTTATGCATACATACGAGCCTCGGTGTTAGTATTGGTGGTGTTGCTTTAGCCCAGCAGAATGCAGCAGGGATCGAATTTCGCATTGGCGATATCGTTTCAATATACCCCAGTAGAAGGTATGTCAACAGGTAGCAATGTCTATAGCGTTTCTTCATTGCGGGGTTAGAAAAATAATGTGGACATCGGGTATAGCATTTTTGTATCAATATGTCATGCAGCAGTCACAAGATCGTTTCGCTTGTTTCATTTTTCTGTGCTCTGTTGACACTCAATACCCATGGCAGTACAAAATGTCTATAGGAGATTACCTTGCTACGTACATAGCAAGCCGCAATTCCTGTTGAAAATCCGAGAGACAGTACCACGGTCTCCTGTTGACATGCATCGACATGTAAGGGGAAATGTCTATCGCAGTAATGCATTGCCTGGGTACAAGTGGTCGCATTTTCTGCTGGGTAACTGTTTAAAGAAATATTCAAAAGTAGGTAGGGGAGAGGTGTGTACCTTGGACCGATTGTACCTCGGTCCAAGTGTAGATTCCCGCTCAACCACTGCATATACATGCAAATGTTCTTCTATGGAATGTTCCAATCACGCTGCTATTTGACTTAAGTTTGCTGTATAGTGTCGAGCTATACAGACAAGTGGAAAAAGGCGAAAAAAAATTTTTTGGTGCACAACTCAATCGAAATTTTCGAATTCTACAAATAAATCATAAAAATTTTACTTATTTTCAAAACATAGCATGAGTTCTTCTTTTGTTTTGATTCCAAAATATGAATTTTTAGATGATATTTTTTAAAACAACAGGAAGGTGTACCTCGGACATATGCTAACAAGTGTACCTTGGACCGGTCCAAGGTACAAATTTTAGATGAATATTGGCTTGCTGTTTCTTATTTTGATCGAATTTAGAAAATTGTCTCTCTTTTCTTCAGAATATAACGAAAGATAACGAAAAACCATACCGAAAGGAGTTTCGAAAGAAAAGATTCAATTTCAAGATGATTTATAGAGCCTGATTTAAGCGTAGAAAATGATTCATCCATCTCAAGCCTTTTGCGCCGAGAAAAAAGGAAGACTTAAATACTTTCCGTTTTAAACAATATGACATATGCAAATAATCGAGTATTTTTAATTTCTTACATACTTGCTACGAATTTACTCCTTTTATTTTATGCGGTCCAAGGTACACATACCAAAGGACCATGGTACACTTGCATGGTGTACCTTGAACCGTTTTGGATTGGTATGGTAAAAGTAGTTTTTCTATTTATTGGTAAGGAGGAGAAAAATAAATGATTCTTCATTTAATGTCGGAAGGATATGAGAGAACTTATATAAAAGAAAAACTAAAGAAAACATCTTGCAAAATTTTCTAGATTGAAAAATGTGAAATCCGGACCAAGGTACACACCTCTCCCCTATTGTATATATAATATGTTACAAAGTTGATTTATCTTTGTCGGGTGCTGTATTGTCCGGCATTCATGAATGCATATAACACCCTTACTGTATTGTTGTTTTTTTTTTCTTCTTCTTTCAAGTGCAAGAAGAGACAAGTCATTTAGAGCTTATTCAACAAATGTCAGCCGGCAAGTGGAATGATATGGATTATTATGTTGTTCGAGGTCAATTTACGTCCCTGACTCTATATTTAGATTTGCCATTTTCTTTTTTAACCTGATTTGCTGTATATTCTTTTTATTTTCGTTTTCTTTTTGTTTTTTTTTTTTTGTTTTTTGTGTTTTTGGAATTGTTTCCGCGGAAAATGTCCTTGCTCGCTTGCACCAAAGTGAATTGATTCGCAAGTAACTGCTCAAATGGATAGGCACTCCACTACACTTCACGCCGCGGTTCGCCGCTTCACTCAGCTCGATGCACGGCTGGTACATGCTCATGAAATTCGAAGCCATTAGCTGGCGCACGTGTCCTGGTGTCGATTTCATCGTGTAACTTAAACCGCTTTTGGCGGCAGCATAGCCTCCGCAAATGATTTCCATCATGCTTGAGATTACATGACAGCAGAATTAAGTGGTGAACGCACTCGTTTTTCATCGGTGTAAGAACACGATTTTGTCGGTGCGAACGACGCGAGGAGGGTTACACCGGCTCGCAAGTAGCTGTGTAACAGTGTCGCATGTGATTTGCATAAGGCGGATCAACACTGATGGTATCGTGGATATCAAAGAGTTTTGTTTAGTTGCTTTCGGCGTTGCCTTTGGGCAACGAGTTTTCTTCCTTATTTTTGTTTTTTTTTTCTTCTTCTTTTTATTTTGGTTCTTCCGTTGCTGTCTTTATCGTTTTTATTTGGCATTCCTAAAGGCTTTGGAATAAAAACAACAAAAAAACAAAAACAAAAATTTTTTTTAAATATATAAAAACCGAAAAAAGAAAATGACAAATCGCTAGCGTCTGGCAGCATCAAAATATATTTGCATATAAGACGGACTTAGTTTAAAAAAAAAAAACAAAATCTTCACACACACTTTACGAACGGATGTTTTGCTTTTTTTCCCAGTTGAACATAAAGAGCCAATTTTCCGAAGAAAAAAAAGGAAAGCCAAATACAATAAGAATTCTTTAAAACGAATAAAAGGATATATGATGATTAAGACAAAAAAATATTAACAGTAAAAATTTTTGTAGCATTCTCAACGTCATCTCAACCAACTGCGGCACAGAGACCAACATGCCGAATATTAATAAATGCTTTTTTATTTGCAAAGCGTTGCCTTTATTTTCTAATTGCAAATATCAATTTTTATTAATGGATTTCCTTGTTTCAATTAGTCGACTTAAGGATTTACGATAAATAGCCACTTTAATTGATTAAAGTTAATTTCGAGCGAACCCAGAAAGCATAGGAAAGATTTTCAAACTGACCGAAATATGGAATGAATAAATCATTTTGATAAGTGAACTTTACTCGGTCGGAATAGGAAAATCACTTCTATTTAATAAACGTAAATAATTTTACTCCTGACTGGCTGCGTACAGGAAGACTTCCGTCGCACGCATTCCAAGACAGACAGACAGACAGACGGTTGCGCCCGAAAGCATGCTATGTTTTCTGCTGCTCTCTCTCTCTCGCTCTCTCGCTCTGTCGGAAACTGCTCTGCCTCCTGCTGAAGGAATGAAAAGTTAATGAACTAAATTATGATATTCCGACACAATTTCCTACTACGTGACAAAGTGCGCAAAACAATGAATGAATAACTTAGAACGGAGAACAAAAAAAAGTGTAGCTCCAAATTGACTTTGAACAAGCATTAAGTCAAACTGTTTTTACACCCCTTCCCTGGCGCAAAAAGAGGTGGAATATAAGGAAATAAAAAATCATTCCCGAAAACAAAAGAACAGCAATAAAAATCATTTATTAGGTCAAACAAAACAAAACAAAACGAAACGAAACAAAAAAAAAAAGGAATAAATAAATAAACAAAACAAGCGAAGTTAAGTCGAAAGAAGAATTTCAATCTTGAATCTGTGTAATGAGTCCGGGCCGCACATGTCTCGGTCATTGATGGCAATCGAAGAGAGTCCTTGTTTTTAGCTTAACGATGTACACTAATATATCTTCTTGAAGTAAAATGGATGAACCAAAGTTATTTGCCACAGCAGGGCAGCATCGAAACAAAACGACGCTGGCGAGGGCGATGACGAAGACGAAAATGAAGCTGATGCCGAACTCTTGGAGCAACATGTGAAATCAATTTTGAGATATGTTTTCGGTTGGATTCTTTTTGGAATGTAGGTTACCGTGCGAACTGCATTGTAAGGATCATCCGGTACGCGGGCCTGCTACAGCTGCGCCCCATCTTGTCTCGTCCCGACTCATGTCGTGTCGTGTCGCTGAATTCGTTGTCCTCTTCCATGCGAATTCAGTTGTTCAACATTAATGCGCATTAATGCCATATCCATTGTCTGCTCAAATGACTTTTGTGTGTTTGGAATGGCAATGATAGCAATTTCGTGCTGACTCAGCTGCTGCTCCTTTCGCTCCTGTCGGCGTGTTTTTATACCCAGCGTAAGCGGGGTATATTAGTTTTGTGCGAATCTTGTAACAGGGAGAATTAAGCTCCGGAGATATAGAATATATTATATATAGAAATGATCAGGATCAAAAACTGAATCGATTCAGACATGTGCGTCCGTCCGTCTGTCTGTCCGTCCGTGGTCGGATCTCCTCCGAAACGGCTGAACCAATGAAGTCGAAATTTAGTTCAAGTATGATCCTAAGTAAAAATGGGAGACATCCGCCCACTGCCACGCCCACAAATGAATTTATTGTGTTTTCAGTAAAATTCCATTGATATTTGGTGTACTGGTAAACTACAAAAAGGGACATATCCTGGAAAAAAATGGACGCCGCCCTCCTCCAGCCACGCCCACAAATAAGCCCACAAATAAGGGCTTATCGTAACTTGTGAAGTAAAAGGCGTAGAAGCTTCAAATTCGCAACATAGGTTGACCAAAGCGAATGAAAGCTGTAGGATCAAAATTTTATGCAGCCCGCCCACTGCCACACCCACAAATGTATAATTTTCGTAACTTCCGAAGTAAAAGGCGTAGAAGCTTCAAATTCGCAACATAGGTTGACCAAGGCGAATGAAAGGTGTAGGAAAAAGTTTTATGTGGTCCGCCCACTGCCACGCCCACAAATGAAGATTTTTCTTAACTTCCGAAGTAAAAGGCGTAGAAGCTTCAAATTCGCAACATAGGTTCACCAAGGCGAATGAAAGGTGTAGGAAAATAATTAATGTGGCCCGCCCACTTCCACGCCCACAAATGTATAATTTTCGTAACTTCCGAAGTAAAAGGCGTAGAAGCTTCAAATTCGCAACATAGGTTCACCAAGGCGAATGAAAGGTGTAGGAAAATAATTAATGTGACCTGCCCACTTCCACGCCCACAAATAGAAAAGCAAAACATAGTGCGCTCATAATGTCGGGACGCTGGGTATTTCAAAGTCGGGCTTGACCGACTTTAGCTTTCTTAATTGTGTTTTTTTTTTGTTTTTAGCGTGTCGCTTAGTGTTCCACGTTCATTGCTTAATTATGTCGGTGCGTGCGATTGTGCTCTCGTGTGTGTGTGTTTTATTTTTGTGCTTTTTGCCCTTTTCCAGTGGTTCTCTTGCTCTTTAATTTTCTCCACCCTACATGCTTGTCTGTAATGAATTATACTGCATTGAATTTTATGACATATTCATTTAATTATACTGCTTCAGTTCCAGTTGAGTGATGCTCAGAAAATGTGCTGTTGGCTTACAGTGGAAGCACTTTAGAGGGAATCCTTTTTAGCACCGATTTCATTTTCAGCAGTCTTTATACTTATAAATACATATAGGTTTATATATGTATATACTCTTGATCAGGATCGGAAGCTGAAATTACGTAATTTGGGCCTATAGTGACGACATGCTATTAGTAAGAGGAACTCAAGCCCTAATTTTGCGTACACGTTCAAAATTAGCGACTGTGCAGCAAGGATTTTTTGTTGTTTTTTTTTTTTTTTTGTTTTTTAGTGGAAGCACTTTGTACAAATTCATTGAGTGATATGTGACCACATAACAAAAGACAAAGAAACATGAAAAATCATTACATGTTTACGCTTCAAACAATTCTTTCAGTGCATATGTCACGCTCAGGCACGAATACATGCGAAAAATGTGTGCCAATGGTCGTGGGTCGTGGTCGTGGTGGGCAGCACTGATTTAGACATGTCCGTTTTTCCGCCTTCGGGCGAATCTCTACCGAAACGGCTGACTGAACCAAACAAGTCGAAATTTTGTGCGCAGACAATTTGGGCCCCTAGAATGATCCCGATTGGAAAATGGTTTGACCAGCTTCCTGCTGAGCCCACAAATTAATTAAATATGTACATATATAGAAAAATAGTTGAGACTTGAGAAACACTCAACATTTTCCATTGATATTTGGCAAACTGCTGAAGGACTGGGAGAGACTTACATATGTATTTATGTATATTCAAATGATGCGCTGGGTCTTCTCACTCCAGTAAGTGTACCAATATCGCCGGGAATCTCAAAGTGGGACTTCACCCGTTTATTTGAAAAGATCTCAGCAATGCTGAAGCATTCTTTGCAAAATTTAATTGAAAACTTTATGTATGACTTCTTTCTTGATGATTTTTCCAGTTATTGTTTCTTAAGGGAAGCGAATTTTTCGAAAAGGCTTTAGCTATAGCTTTCCAAAAAGCCGAATTTCAATAAAAAAAAAATTCCTCTGTCGAGCAGGAGAATCAGCAGGTGGGTGCAACGTTTGATGTAGTATGTTCTGCGGAAATCACGGGAAACATTTTGCCTTTTGAAAACGTTCAATTCTCAATGCAAATGCTTTTCTTCAACGCAAGCAAAACGAGAAGTCATTTCAATGTTCCTTTGTAGGTAGGTACATGCAGAAAAAAAGTATCACATTACCAATTATATTTTACAGGCATTACATATATAATTGGGTATGATGTAATTATATTTCCATAATTACGTCCAATTATATTTTTTATTACCTGCAATTATACATATGTATGTATATGTAATGGTATCAATTGATTTAAATGATAAAAAAAATAAATTCAATTACATACATATATAATTCCGTCCTATTAAATTTCTAATCGCCTGCAATCATACTTATATGTAATTGTATCGAACGATATACATAGAAACAAATGCAATTATATATATATCGCACCCTTGCTAATAAGTCGTTTTTGGGAAGGACGTTACTGGCTGTCAAGGAAGTATACGTGCCAATTTTTGTTCAAGTCCCATTGGTATTTCGGGAGTAGGAGACAATTTTTGAAAAACGCGCTTCTGCCACCCCCACTTTTCCAATTTTTAGAAATAATATTACTGGCCTTTAAATATGATCAAATATCAAATTTCATCAAATTATCTTGAAAAACTTCGATTTTAGAGCAGTTTTTGTGATTTTCATAACATACCCTAGTACTGGAAGTACCCCTAAAAATGGTCCGATCGGGTCCACTCTCGAACTTGTTCTTACTCATGTCCCCGTAAAAACGCATACCAAATTTTGTCGAGATAGCTCAACTCCTTCGATAAGATAACTGTATACAGACAGACGGACATGTCTAAATCGAATATCCTGGTGACGCTGATCATTTCTATATGTATTTTGTATGGTCTATCTCGATTGGTTCTGGGTGTTACATACAACCACACAAACGCAATATACCCTTGACACAGAGTGTGTCGGGTATAAAAATCGTTTCGTTTCGTTTCATTTAATCCGGTGTGTCCGCAGCCTATGTTCCTTGGAGTGGCTGCCACTGAGGCCATCAGCGAAGCCGGCCGGATGGCCTGTAGAGGTCATACCCGAAAAAAGGCCACACACCTTATGAATTCAGCCTGCATGAATTTCGAGTGGAATAAGTAAATAATGCAGAATATGAGATAAGAACGACAAAAAATTTCTAATAAGCTAATACGGAGAATATCCCGGGATATTCATACCATACTTCATACGCGAGTGCTTAGGCCTGCCACAGGGCTGATATCTAAGGCCTGATTTCCCTATTATATCAGTTAACAAAAGGAAATCAGGGGGTTTTGCTGTGGATACCATGCATTCAGGCCAGAAATATTGTTATACCTCAGGGCTGTACGCACCACTGCGTTGTATTTGTGTGAGTGTATGTCTTTTTTTGAAGTGCGCCTAACATGCGATTTTTGAAAAACCTGTGCTATACTTGGAACATGACTCTCCGTTTCGCCTGTGCCGGGAGTATAAAAAGGATTTTTCTAGGAAACTACTCAAAAGGAACATAACAGTTTGATTTCAATAGAGTTTTTTTGTTTGTTCTTTCAAACAGCAGGACCCTTTATAAACATATAAACATTTTTCACGCGCTCATATATACACACACACAGATAATATTGGCTCCAGGAAGAAAAATCCCATGATGGTGCTTGTCAGGGTGACTAACACCAGATATTGTGATCGGGGGATGTTGGAAAGTCACTCGTAACTATGACACTGTCATGCCGGACAATGTCAGTGGTATCCTTTTCGAGTCCAAATAACGAGGCAACAAAACAACAATAAACAGCTCGGTTTCAGACCACCCTAATAGTCATCCATGACATTATGGCCTACATAGCGGATGATGATGATCAAGTCATTCAGGCGGTGTTTTCCTGCTGGGTTCAGTAAAGCTACCTTAAATTTGTTGCTTGAAGCGATAAATGTTGCCACTTGTTGGCAGTTTTTCATGTCATTTTTATACTATGTACCTACTTATATGTATATGAAAAAGTAAAACTCCCAGAAAACCACTCTTCATACAAGAGGCACTTTCATTCCTTTTCAAAATTTTAATTTTTTTTTTTTTTTTTTTTTTTGCTTTGCTTTTCATTCCTTTCCTTTTCTGTTTCATTTTCATTTTTTGATTTTTTGCTTCAATTGAACAAATTTTATACAAAAGCGAGTGGCGGGAATCGCGTGCTCAACTCATTGTCACCAGCATGTGAATCAAGTGAAGTACAAATTGACTTAAACGCCAGCGAAAAGCAAACTATGAACCGAAACGTGTCGCGAAGGAGAGCGGAACGCATTTTCAATACTTGCAGCACACACACACACACATGCTCAAATTCAGAACGATATACGTCGGTGTATGCGTGTGTGTGCGTGTACTGACATAGTATGTTTGTGTGCGCTTCCTGTGTAACCCAGCCGGAAATGTCCCGGTGAAACAAACAATGGTTTCAGCATGACATAGAGCCGCGACTCCTCCTGATTATACACCAACTTTCTAATGAAATTTACACAGAAGTGGCGGCATTGGCCGTCATCAGAGCACATGTCACGAACTGGTAATCGAATTTGGAGTAGATCTTCTCCGTCGTATCGATACCTCTATCGATGGGAATGCCATTGCAATTGAGAACGTACACGGTAAAAATTTTGCATCGTTGTTTCTACGATAGGAAGACGTAGAAAAATATAATAGAATCGACGTAAAATACAATAAGTTTTTACTGTAAATATAATAGTTTCTACTGTGGAAGAATAATGTCCATCATAGATTTTACGATTTAAATATCATAGAATCTACGATGGAAATGTCATAGAATCTACGTAAAATACAATAAGTTCTACTGACAATCTAATAGCTTCTACTGTTTCCCTCTTACATTGATATAATGAAACTAGCAAGCTCAAATCATATCACGCGATGGCGTAGTTGAAGTGTGCTAGACTTGTAATCTGGAAGGTCCGAGTTCGAACCCTGTCACAGGCCAAAGAAATTTGTGGAAAAATGGAGAAAATTAAACAGGCAAGTAAAAATTTCAAGGAAAAAATACGGGGAACAGAAAGTAAGTTACCAACCAATAAAATAGTTGCTTTCATCGCGCCTTCCAAAACGTCACGCACAATCTCTTTCAAGAAATTCCTATAGAATCGTTCTTAAAATTTTTTAAGCATACAAATTTTGGTAAAATCTTTCATTTCTCAGTGTTTTAAATAATGTAAATGTTAAATTATCTACTTTTCAAAAAAAAAAAAAAAAAAAAAAAAAAAAAAAAAAAAAAAAAAATACGCTCGCTGGAGCAGGGATCGAACCCGCCGACAAGAATTCATATCAAAATTAAGAAGTTATCGAAATGTACTTCAAGATTTGAAACCGTAGTTCCTATGATTTGATATCGTAGTTCCAATGAAATAACATCATAGTTCCTAAGATGGAATATCGTTAAATCTACGTTATATATCGTTGAAATCAATGACATTCCTCATCGTAGAAACTACTGCAAAGCTGTCGTAGAATCTATGATATCTTGCATTGGACCTATATCAATTGCAGATATAATAGATTCTACGTCGGATATCATAGATTCTACGACGGAATTTTTTGAGTGTACTCAAAATTTCACCTTGATATCCTTGGTGAAAAAATTAATGAATTGGTCCATTATGAGAAAATTTCCGACTGGGAAACGAGAGAGGGCAGAGGAGCTGCGCGGCATAAAGACTGCCGCTGCCACTGCTGCTGCTGCTGCTGCTGCCACAATTGAGTGTTGAACAAGTGTATCGCATTACGAAATCATTATTGACACACAATTTATTGTTGACTCGTCGCACAGTTGTTGCCGCTGTTGAACAAGTCGTACGAGTCTTGTTTTCTCCTTCAATTTCCATCTTCTTTGTTGTTGGTGTTTTCTTTTTTCTGTTCTCTCTTGCTTTTGTTTTTTTATTATTTTTTTTTTTTTTTATTTCCTTTTGTATATATACAAGATAACTGTGTATGCATGTTCTATGGTCTCGAAACTTGACAGTCTGTGGTAAATCGAAATGATTTCTGCTTCAGCCGACTTCCTGGGAAAGCTTAAGTGGCATTCACAATGTTATCAGGCAGCATCCTGCTTAACTTCAATTCCCTCTCCTAGTCGTTCTTTGATTATTTATCTGTCTGTCCGTCTGTCCGTCAGTCCGTTTGTCTGTGCAAATATCTGACGATCTATCTCGACACAGATAATTATTTTTTGCATTTATTCCTTATATGTATATTTATGGTACAATAGCAAAGGAAAAATCCATACCATCGATGACAGCTTTGATGGCATGCCATCGAATGTTTGTGCTATATCCTTTGAACGTCATTCAATACCTTTAAATATCCTTTGCTTGAGATACATTGACGATGAATTTCCTTTTTTTCGAAAGGGTCTTTCTTCTTCTTCTTACTCCGCTTTTAATTTTAACCCCATTCTATATAAATAGTTAGTTACATATCATGGATTAAAGTGGAAATATTGAATTTTAAGTAACAGCGAGAGTCCTTTAGCTTAAATCAATCATACTAAAAGCAATTATAAGATATGGTATTCGAAAAACCAAAACAAAATTGAATGCAAATGCAAAAAAATGAGAACAACGATGACAACAACAACAACAGAACAAAACAACAACAAGAACAAGAACAACGAAAAAAAGGCAGAAAAAAGGCAAGACAAATAGAATTGATTTCAAATTGGATAAGCTTTTGCATGCATAGAGAACGGCGGATGCCAGCGTAGCGGGAACAGTGCCAGCTGCCAGACACCTGAACGGATTCACAAAATACTAGCACGTTACTTCACTTCCCATACACGCTCCCATACATATGTATGCGTATGGAAAAACCTAGTGTGCGTGTGTGTGTGTGTGTGTGTGTGTGTGTGCATTGGCATTAGCTTTTGCGTTTGTAAGTATTTGCAGCTGGCGGAAGGATTCTGTGGCTTTTGTATGTAATTTCGTGCCATGTTTATTGGGTTTATTGCATTGTTGTTATTGTTGTTGTTGTTGTTGTTGTTGTTGTTTTTGCTGCTATCATTGTTTTTGTTATTTGTGCTGCTAAGCGCACGTTCATTGCCATTCGCTTCCGTTTTGGAATTTGCGGCATGCGGCATTTGTTGCGATTTATTCTTGTATTTTGTATGCGTGAGCGCCTAAAACGAGGCACACAGACACACACACGCGCGCACACGCACACGCTGACGCACAGTCATCCGCACACAAGATAGAACGAACTTTAAATATTTGAAGCATACATTTGCGCGTGCATGTGATTGCCCAAATGTCTATTGCATATCTTGAATAGCGAGCATATCTTTGGTCTACTCAGTCCAGAGCACTTCATTTGATTGTGGCTCGAGACGTGATAAAATTCTTCGGCTATGGTAAGCGCAAATGCATGTGTTTGTGTGTGTGTTGTGTGTTGTGTGTGTGTTGTGTGTGTGTTTGTGTGTATCTCCGTATATTTTGGTGTGTTTATATTTTTGTGTCTGTTGGTGTGCTTAATAACCACAAATAACTTGACCTTGATATACGTTTAATTCAGGCTAAGACACATAGAAAAACAAACAAACAAAAAACCGTGTTTTTTTTTTTTAGCTTTTTAGCTTTTATTTTTGATTCACTTTTGAATAGGGTCCTCCTCAGGAAGGAAATAATCTTTCAATTTGACAAATTGGGCGTCTTTCCAGTTTTCGAAAGCGTGTCTCGTGTTAAACGAAAAGCCAAAAAAAAAAAAAGCAAACTTGAATCCTTACAGTTTTGAGCTTTTGAGGTTTGAAGCTTTCATGCTCAAAACAGCATACAGCTCTGAGCAATATTGCATAGTGAAGTAGTTGGACTATGATTCGACAATGTGTGCATAACGGAGCATACAAAGCTGTGCCGTAGGATAGACCACAAAAAAAAATTAAAAAAAAAAAACAAACAAAGTAAAGAAGAACAGAAAGAAAAAATAAAAGCAATAACATTCCAGCAACTCTTTCGGAACGCATTATAAATATTTCTCTTTTCTGTTTGACAAATAATTCATAAATAAATAAGGCAGCTAGAGTTTAAGTTTCCAAAGGCAAATACAATTTGCCTTCAATTCTATAAACACACACACACACACACATGCACTGTAGAAAAGATCCTTCCGGTGGTTCTGGGCCAATGGACGTGGGGTCGACTTAAGACTACTGTTTTCTCACCTTTTCTGTTTAATAATATTGCACAAAAAAAGGAAAATTTCGATAATAGTTATTGTTTGTTTGTTTTTTTCCTTCCGTTTAAAATACAACCCTGATCGACGCAGTCTTGCAATCGCTGGACATTGAATTTTTGTTAATTAAATCGTAAAATTCTTCGTTTCGTTTACGCTTTGGAACCTGAGAGAGAGTGGGCGAGAGAGAGAGAGAGGTGTGCAATCGGAAAATTGCCTTGAATTTCTATGCTATTTGCATGATTAAACAAATGCGATGAGGTTTCAAAGGGCTTCGAGCACAAACGGACCGCTATGCTGGCCGAATGCAAACATTCAAATGTTTCTTGGGTATTCGGAACGCCCAATATCCTGGCAATCCGACAATGCCAAATGATGATGAGGACGAGGACGAGGACGTGAACGCGAACGCGAACGAGGACATGGCAGATGACGATTGCGTTAACGATGACGCAGTGAGCCCGCGACACATCAATTTTATAGTGAATATTTGGATATGCACGACAACAGCCACAATTGCAATTAAGCGCTAATCGATTGTTATTGCACTTTCGTACCTACATATTCGTAATAGCCAACGCATGTGCTCACATGCCATTCGGTGCGATTTGGCATTTGTGCTCGTGTTAAGTGGGTTCCAATGCGTCATGCTCTTGGGTCGGACGGTTCTATGGTCTACGGTCTACGGCCGATGGTCTATGGTCGCCAGTGGCCGTGGTGCCTTTGGCCTTTGCTGTATTGTGGATATTACTGCATTAGCTTGGCTAAATATTTACACATTTATGACCTTATTATTGCTGAAACCAAATTCTGATTGCCGTAACGGTAATGCTCCGCCGACGCTTTGTCGGCGCTTTTTGGCGGCGAGTGCATTTAAACTTTGTTGAAAGCAACCGCTATTTCCAAAGGTGTTACGTATTTAGCATAATTAAATGTCGGTTTTCCATACAATTCACTTCACTGCGAGTGTACGGCTCAAATGCGTATGCATGTGCGTGTGGGCGTGCGTGTGCGTGATTGTTGCTGTGTTCGTTCGCGATTGTAGAATGCGGTGCGGGTTCCTACATTGTCAGCATAATGGCGGTTCAAATTGTTGGTTGCATGCAATTGTTTTCGACTAGATGATAGACTGTTCGGTCAGCGCGGTGCCTTAATGAAGCAATTCAATTCAGCAAGAATCAACGACGAAAAACTTCAATGAAATAATTAAGTTAATTTTTTTTTTATTCAATCTTGTGGGACATTTGCACATGTGACGATTTCGTCAAAATCTCTCTTAAAGCAATCGTCAACGCATCTGTGGAAACGTCCAAATTTTTGACATTGAAATCGTTTTACGAATCAAACAGGCATGCTCCAGGTGTATTTAAAAAGGTGTATGCAATAGATATTCATGCTTGTTCTTATTCATTTTTTGACATTTTTGACGGTCGTCTTTGAAGTGTCAACATAGAAATATTTAATTTATTTTAAGATAAAGAAGGAGGAAAATCAACTCTTTAATGCATCACGTATTCAATTATGTATGTACATACATATGTATGATGTATTTATGTAAGCGGAAAACAAATTATTTTTCGTGGCAAAGGCTTTTATTGAGCCTTTTCTGCATGAAATATCAAAAAAAATGACAAAAATTATAATTACGCAGGGCAACAATTTTGAGGTGACCGAATGTTTCAGACAAAAGGACTGCAGTTTCTGAGAGTCCTCGGCGAGTACAAAAACGTCTCACACTTATTTTAGTCGGATTGGTTCGAGGATTTTTTTAGCGATCTAAAAAAATTTGGCCGAAAACTAAGTTGCACACTTACTTTTGGCTATATCTCGTAAACTGTTTAATATTTCTCTGTCCTTTCTATGACAAAGCTTTAGTACTACACTCAAACAAAATAATTGTCGCAAGCGACGTTCGATCGCGTATTTACGTTTGAGTGTTTTTTTTTTTTTTTCAAATTTTGCTCCCTTACCTCTTCAGACGTTGAACGTTCTTTTTCATTGTATAAGAAAAAGCTTTTAAGCGAGAAGCGCCAACATTTTTTGTTTGCAAATGTAAAACAACATCTAGTCATATATATTTTAATAAGTCCACTGCATAAAAAATAAAATTTTAACTGCACATTTTTTGGATTATTTTCCTTGTTTTTTCGAGCTTTTTATAGCGCTTATTTATGGGTTTTTTCGGGCTCTTGTTTACTCACTCTGATGATCAAACTTAGAGTAGATAACCCAAAATGGCCTTAAGCGTGGTAATAATTATGAGAAGGACAGAGTTCAGAAAGGCAGTCAATATACCTGAGGATTGTGCGGAGCGTGACTAGTCAAATTTTACATTATGTTTCTCACGAAATCAAATAAGTAAGTAGGTAGCTAAGGACTACGAAACTGATGATTGGAGATCTCCGAAGAGGGATCGTTTTATTTCACTTTTCCTCTTTCTCAAAACAATTGCGAAAATTGACTGCTAGACGTCAATCCTCAGAGCAGTCAAATGTAGAGAAGGATATTTTGTTTTTTTGAAGTGAAAACTTCTATAGGCGCGTTGAGCAGGGAGCAAATCTTTAAGTTCAAAATGCATTTGTATATGTTGTAACCGTCACGGTCGTCGTGTACGTATATCTCGGCTATATTAGTGTGCGTAGCTTTCAGTGAGAAGCATTCCTAAAAAGTTTTATGTGATTCGTCGACGTAACACCCCAGTCGGCAATTTGATATTCCATGAATATCTTCTTTTGGAAATTCATTGATGACAAAGGAAAAATATTACGTCTTAAAAATTCGTGAGTGGTTAAAAACAAATTCTACGATAGCTATCATTCATTTTTATGACATCGCAATTATAATTTTGAACGACAAATTCCGCATAGAAACTATTGCAAAAATAGTAATAGCTAAACATTGCATATTCCGACTGGGATTTGATTCAACTCGCTCTTGGTTTCTCACTTTGACTTCGGTTCTCTCAGTTCATTCGATCTTCTTTCTCACTACAGCGCAAAGAGAGTATGCAAACGGTTGCCATTTAAAAAGATATAAAAGTGCCACAGCGATTCAAAAAGAGCCAATGGGAATTAAAAGGGTCCAACACTTATATTACATGTATATATGTATGTATATTGTAAAACAAAAATTTTGTGATGTGGATTAGGTCCGCTAAATCTAAATTATTTTGAGTGTTTGCACCGAAAATTTTTTGCTTTGAATTGGTCACTGAGTAATTTTTGTCGTGGCGTAATAAAGCCAAAAAAGAGCCAAATACAATGAAAACGAGCCACACCGCCGACTGTAAAATATAGTGTCAGTTTTGCGTTAAAACGCCAACTGTGGCAGCCATGAGTCATATCTGCTCAATAATGCGTGTATGTATGTTCCCAGCAGAATATACCCTGCAGTAATTATCACTAGTGACTGATTCAATCTGTCACTAGTTCCTCCGTCACCGTCACTAGTGACCAACTGTACCCGTTCCAATGTATTCTCCTATGGACATTTTGTATGAGCATATGTTCGAGCGGACACCAGTTGACGATTGAACTGGTGATGCTGTAGAGGCAGCTCATTAGCTATATTACCTAAATAGAAAGCTCCGCGCACGGGGCTCAGATGGCTCAGTGTGAAGAGTCTGGCCTAGCGACCTGGAGACCCGTGTTCAAATCTCGCTCGGGCGGGTGCACATTTTTTTTTTTTAAAGTGGATAATATTATAGGTGTCTAACAGGCTTAAAAAAAATTTTTTTTTGCGAAAAAATTGGAAAAATTAAGTTATTGAAAATATAATTCATGAGAATTTTCGCACGAACTGTGAAAGCATTCACGAGAATTCAGAATGGAAACATTTTCTCTCTCTTCTCACCCATAAGAATCCATAAGAATAATCCTCCGAATTTTACAATTCTCCACTTTTTCTCGCCTGCCCTGGGATTCGAACACGAGCCTTCGGATTGATGATCGGACATGCTAACCATTACGCTACGGAGCCTTCTGATTCTCGTGCAGCAAATTCATTTTATGAATGCTCAAGAAAATTGAACTGTGGACCTCCTCGTTGACCATGTCTATAGAATGACAGTGGTGACGCTGGGGTCAATTTGCCCCGCATTTACTGCAGGGTAGTGTCGGCGGTGAACAAGTCCAAGCGTCTTTCATTGCGGACGCCTCGGTGATATGCTCAGCATGAGAGTGTCTGCGAGGTGGAGCGACATAGTCATGCCAATAAGTTTACATATAATTTTTAAATGCTCAGGATATCTCAATGCGCTATGCACTTTTCCTATGAACGTTTTTAGGGAACGTGTCCAAACTACGTGACCCTTTTAGGGGGGGAGGGGGGTCCTGAAAGTACTACACTTGGACAAATTGGTCACTTAAATTATTCTACGGATTGTCACCGAGGGGGGGGGGGGGGGGGGAGGGGGGTAAAAAGTAGTAAAAAAATGGTTCACGTAGTTTGGACACGTTCCCTTATGTACACATCGAATCATAGCACCGAAATTGAACATGTGGTAGGCGGTTGTAGGCGGTAGGCATTGTTGGCCGCTGGGACGGTTCATCGCTTCTGTAAGCAGCACTTTGGACGCTGGGTACTAATAGAAAACGAAAGCTCGACGTTGTGATTCTTAGTATTGTCACTGGGCATGCAACATATTGTATTGTACATATTGTATCTCCGGTGTCCTCGGATAATGATAGAGACGACGATGAAAAATCAAATGAAACTAAAATATATAAAATATTTTCTGGCGAAAAAAACTCGTCTCATTTTTTCTAAAAACCCAATTCAAATATGAACAACTCATCGGATTTTCTTTTTCTGGGTCTTGAAATGCTCTTAGAAATCCACTCATTTACTTAAGATAGCCTAAACCTGAATACCGAATCTTCTTCGGAAATTATATGAGCTTGAAATCAAGTTTTTGTACAAAGTTGTTAAAAATTTCTTAAAATTTTTGCCTTTATCGCCCTATAGCTCCTTAGCTGTTGAACCGATTTCATCCATATGTATGAGGGATATGCTGTATATTTACTCTTCTTTTATATGAATTAAATTTTTTGAAACGGTCGAACGATAAAACTACGACTAAAAAATATTGACAAAAAATCGCAAAACCTTTCTTAGCGAATATTTAAAAAACGCGAGCTAACTTTCAAACTTAAAGCATATATTTTGCTTCAGCGAAACAAATACGACAAAAAAATAGTTGGTTTCAAGTCAAAGGAAAATTTAGTGTTGAGCAGTGTAATTAATTGTTAAAACTTTGTGCAGCCAGCAATATATTTCAATAATAAAATACTTTACATATAACATGCCTATAATTGTTTCTCTGAGTCTCATTAAATGTAAAAATCAAGATTGATTTTAATAATTTTAAATCAAATATTATGCATTTCAAACTTCAATACACATTCTATGTTTTCACTTCCAACGGCAGTTCCATAACTGCCAACTTTTTTTTTTTCTTTTCTTTTCTTTTCTAGAAAATTGAGAGGAAGTAATTAATAATGGTACGTATGTGTCTATGTATATGCTTGACTTATCGTTCAGTTGTTAGAGAGCAGTCGGAATTGCATGCATGGTGGTGAAACGGTCGAGTTAAGCTGATGGCATAACCCACCATCGGGTGGCTATAGACGCGCAAGTGTACTCGTATATAAATTTGTACCTACATTAAACTCGTACATACGTATTTGCTCTTCCAAGTATGCAATGGTTATTGACCGTAACATTTAAAGCTACTCATGGTAAAGAGCTACACGCAGGAGAAGAAGAACAAGGAGAAGAGCAACAAGACGATGAAGAAGAGCTAACAAAAACGGCAGTTATCATTAAATGAACTTTTATTGCCATTTAAGTTTCTTGCATGTGAGGAAAGACGTTATCCTATTGTCCATGTGTGTGTGTGAGTGTGTATGTGTGTGAGAGTGTGAAACCCATAAAGTTGTTAGGCTATCTATGTAGCTTGTTTGTCTCCTAAATTATTCGTGTGTATTTTTGCTCGCATGTTTCACGTTTATATGCCTTGACTTGTCATGACCCTCTCGTGTTCTTCGAATTCCCCGTTATTGTTGTAATTTATTAGAATACTTGACTTTCATTACGACGGGGCAAATAAGGTGCACGCACACACGCATACAGGCACACAGGCACACAGGCACGCACGCACATACATTAAAACATGGCCATTAAATGTGTGTTTTCGATGATTGGAAACAGCATCGAACATTGCCAGCCATTGCCGGCAAAGGTGAAATTTTCTTAACGGCTCAACGCTTAGACAAAAATACCTGAAACTGATTACGCTTAATCCCAATAAAACTCAGTTCCACAATTTTATGGCCACTTGAAGAAGAGACGTTTGGGGATAAATTTCATAAATAAATTGTATGCGGTCATAATGTACTTAGTTGAATAAAGTAGACCTTAAGTTGTGGAAATGTTTGCCTCGTTTCAATGTGTAGAAGTTTCCAGCTTCGAAATAAGATGACTTCATATAAATGTGTGAATACATACATACATATGTGTTTTGTATTGCATGTGTGTGTACGCATTTGTGTGAGATGAATGCATATTAATAACTTAGCTTGTGTATGTTAATAGAACTCAAGCTCAAATGTTGCCATAAAGAGAAGCTTAAATGTTCTTCCTCATTTAGAATTAAATTAAGGCACATTACTTTCATGCACATTTCGCATTTACTATATTCACCTAAAAGTATGCTTTATCAAACACCAAATAAATAAGAATATGTAAAATAATTGAGGACAGGATTGGGAGATACATATATGTAAAGTAGGTTAATCAATGAGTCAACTCAAATGCTGCCACCTAAGAGATGTACGCCGAAAGCTATATCGAGAGGGATTTTCGGGCACTACAAAAATTTTAATTGTGTACTTACTTTTGTGATCCTTACAACATTTCGGAGGAGGTCCACAGACTGACAGAATGCCACTTGAAAAACCATTTCTTTGCGTTTGGCCCCTGTTTCAATTGAGCCCTTGAATTTTTGAATTTTTTTCAAGTGAATAATGGCACGTACGGTAGGGGCGAGTATACGGAATCTGAAACAAGACAAAAATCATTTCAGATTAGCATAACAAGAGGGTTCTGCATACACACATACACATGTCATGCAACCAAGTCATACGGTTGAGTCGTACAAGACAATAGGTAAATTTAAAAACTTTGTTTCTCTTAGACTGGAGCGGCTCATTAACACTATTTAAGGGCGCTTACCTGTCATTTGGAAATTTGTGTACACAAAACTGTCGTGAAAATATTTTATTGAATAAACAATAAAGCAATGAAATAACACTGGCCGACAAAAAAAAAAGGGTGCTGTCTTTTGAATAAGATATATCATTTCCTATGTATTTTGATGTGCTGAAACCGAATTTGGGAAAAACAAAATTTTACCGCGCCATCCTTACCACCGAAAATCCTTACAGAAAGGTCTAATCGCGAGAATTGTGGACATAGTGGGGTTGAGATTTTGGTCTTTTGACCTTATATCGAAAGGTTATGGCTATATTTTAATGTCCATACAGTATAAAAGAAAAATTCCCTCAATTGTTGTTGCAATTTGAAAATAGAAAATTTAGAGAATTTCGACTTGAGATAATTCAAATATTGTTTCTTTATTTGTTCAAGAATAGAAAAAGTAAAAAATGAAAAATCGGAAAATAGTACATTTCTTTCACTCTCTCTCTCACTCTCTCTCTCACTCTCTCCCTCACTCTCCTCAGTCTCCCTCTCGCTCTCACCTCTCGCTCTCACTCTCTCTCTCACTCTCTCTCTCTCTCTCTCACTCTCTCTCTCACTCTCTCTCCCTCTCTCTCTCTCTCTCTCTCACTCTCTCTCTCCTCCTCTCACTCTCCCTCTCTACTCTCTCTCTCTACTCTCCCTCTCTTCTCCTCTCTCTCTCTCTCTCCTCTCCCTCTCTCACTCTCTCCTCTCTATCTCCCTCTCTATCTCCTCCCTCTCCTATCTCCTCTCTACTCTCCTCTCTACTCTCTCCTCTCTCATCTCCTCTCTCTATCTCCTCTCTATCTCTCTCTCTACTCTCTCTCTCTCTCTCCTCTCCTACCTCTCTCTCTCTCTCTACTCTCCCTCTCTACTCTCCCTCTCTCTCCCTCTCTCCTCTCTCTCTCTCCCCTCTCTCTCTCTCCCTCCCTCTCTTCTCCTCCTATCTCCTATTCTCCTCTCTCTCTCACCCCCATTCTCTCTCACCCCTCTCTCTCTCTCTCTCTCTCTCTCTCTCCTTTCTGGACTAATAGATCTCAGGGTTCACTTGCATGTATCTCCTCTCCCCTTGTGTACACTAGACCACTTAGGCATTATTAGCTCGTACGTTATAAACCCGAACGTTCAAATTATTCTCTATTAGGAAACATTTGGAGGCCATTTGCAAGCTCATCACCATTTTGTAGAATTTCATTTACTTATTTTTCTCAGCCAGTAATTGTAATTGAAAAAAATAAACAGCAAATTTTATTTTTCCACATACTAGAAAATGAAAAATTTTAGTCGACGATAGAAATTTTTCGATTCTCTATCAGTAGTCGACAATCATAATGGGGGTGAAAGTATGAACTATCCATGAAGTCTACAAGAGTTTCAGCTTATTTGATTTATCTTGTAGCTGAGTAAATAAATAAATATTTATGCAAATAACCGGTTATATACATAATTACAAAATAAGTTATGGCATGCCAGGAATACGTAATAATACGTCGTTTTTGAATCCTTTTATGAAAGAGCGCAAATTTTTTTCGGAATTGAGCGTTGATTAAATTTTGAATTCTTCAAGCGTTTCAGCATTCAATTCCATAAGAAATCCAAACAAAAATCAACATGAAAAAGAAAATTGAAAATTACAATTAAAATGAAGATGAAGATGCAAATGAAAATGAAGAATTCGCAATGAGTTTCGGAGAATTTTAATTTGAAAATTTTTGGAAATTTCCTATTACATATGTCCGTGCGCATGCATCAAGTGATGTTTGTTTGCTTTCCCTGCATTCTTAAGAGTTTCGCTTTCGGTTTACAGCTGTTGTTGCTGTTGCTTAGCATGGCTCGGTCAGTTTATAGTCCGCCATTCGTAGACACTGAAATGCATTAAATGCGCTCGACCGTAGTTTAAGGCTAACTTTAATTCAATTCAGTTACTCCAACTCGGAGCTCAACTCAACTCATCTCATCAGCGTTGAAGTTCTCATGGCTGTGTGCGTGTATTGGTATGTACATACATATATATGTGCGTTTATGTGTGCGCGCCCGCAAGAGACCGATCCATAAAGAAAGTAAAATATTAAATATTTGTATGTGGTTCTTTTCACAATATATCGAATTAAGCTGTCATTGTTTACACGAGCTCATATGCATGCAAACGGCGACCGGCGACCGGCGAACGGGGAAACGGCGACCAGAGATGCCAAACACAAGTGAGCGAATATATGTACATGCTTTGGAATTTCCTCTTTCGACGATGGCACGCTCATTGTAAATAAAATTCCGCAAGAGATTTCAAAACGAAATTTACTATTTACATAAAATTTTGAACAATGCCAACAACGATGGCAACTGCATCCCAGGCAACTGCTGGGGCGATGTAAGGAACTGAATGCTCGGTCGGTTGGTTGGGAGATCGGAGCACACACAGCATTTTGAATAACATATCCGTTAAAGCTAAGAGCCCCGAATTTCTATAACAGAAGCAAACGTCGAAAACGCAACAAATGCACTTTAATTCCCAAGAGAAATTCCTGGTACTGAGTCGCAAAATTATAACATCATGATGAGAAAGGGAGGCAAAAATGTGAATGAATAGGGAAATTGAAAGATAAAACAAATAAAAAACATTTTAAAAAGTATATAAAATCAAAAAAAAAAAAAATAAATAAATAAACTAAAAACAAGTAAGGGTGTTATAGTCAGCTGAGCCTGACAATAGAATACCGACGCAGACACACATGCTCAAATAATTTTTAATATCCAGAGGTCTTTAAGGCCATAAGGGGCCGCATATACCGACTTTTTTTTTTAATTTCTTTATGAAAAGTTTTCATTGAAAACCGTTCCTTTGCAACGCCCACTTTTGCAATTTTTTTGAATTCTAATCACAGGCTGAAGAATGCGCTCGCATTCTAATTCTAATTCTAATTGAAATGTTTCGAAAAAGTGCCGATTTTGAGGCAGTTTTGGGATTTTCGTGACAGACCCGAGTACTCGAGGTACCCTTAATAATGGACCGACCGAAAAATTTTTGGAGACGATGTTAATGGCTACGAAGGAGGTATACTTGCCTACTTTGGCCCAAGTCCCTTTTGAATTTCAGGTGTAGGAGACATCTTTTAAAAGATCGCCCTTTTGCCACGCCCACTTTTCTAATTTTTGGAAATCACATTGCTTTTTAAATGTGTATGTTCAAATGTAAAATTTCATCAAAATATATTGAAAAACTCCAGTTGTAGAGCAGTTTCGAAATTTCGTCAAGATAGCTCAACTCCTTCGATAAGAAAACTGTATACAGACAGACGGACGGACAGACGGACACGGCTAAATCGAATCTCCTGGTGCCGCTGATCATTTCTATATACAGCTCACTCTCTCTTATACGGATACTTACGGCACTGATAAATGCCAAAAAGGGTGTGCCTCAAGGGTCTATCCTGGGGCCTCTACTGTTCAACATGTATATAAATGACCTACCCAAATTCATACGACATCATAAAGTGCACATATATGCGGATGACGTACAGCTATATTCTAGTTGCAATCAAGACAAAATATTCAATTGCGTTGAAGATATCAACGCAGAGCTTTCAATCATTGGCCACTGGGCTGAAAGCAATAATCTGAATATCAATGCTCTTAAGTCAAAATGCATCATCATTTCCAAAAAACCTATTAACTCTGATAACCTCCCGAAACAAAAACTTAATGACCAAATAATTGAATATGTCGACAAAGCAAAAAATCTTGGAATTACGTTTAATCGAACTCTTACATGGAATGACCACATAAACTGTACCATAGGCAAAGTTTACGGCATGCTCCGCCTACTCTGGACCCTGCAAACATGTACGCCTTGCAATATCAGATTACTCCTCGCCAAAACCTTTTTAGTTCCAACCCTTCTATACGGGTGCGAAATTTTTGCTTGCTGTGACTCTCTTCACAAGCATAAACTTAATGTCCTTTTCAACAATATTGCACGATACGTATTTCAGCGGAAAAGGTATGACCATATCTCTGTATTTAGCAATAAAATCTTGAATGTCTCTTTTGATAATTATTTAAAATTAAGAAGTCTACTGTATATTCATAAAATTATAAGCTCGAAAACGCCTGACTATTTGTACAGCAGGCTTCGTTTCGCACGTTCCAGTCGAGGAAGTAATATCATTCTGCCCAAACATAAATGCCTCACCTCTGAGCGTCAGTTTTTCATTCACGCAGTCCGTCTTTGGAATCAATTGCCGCATCACCTACAAACACGCGGTAATAGCTTGCACTTTAGGAAGAATTTAATGTTACTTTTATATATTATAACAACAGCGTCTAAATCATCTTCATGTATCTATGTTTTTTGATTTCTAATTATAAATGAATGTATTATTATTATTGAGTTTTATTATTGAGTTGTCTTCTTATTCATGTAATCTATCTATCTATCTATTTATTTATTTTTATGTTCTTTTTCTTTTGTTTTTCATTTTTCTTTCATTTTCATTTCTTTTTGATTGTAATTACTTGCTTATATGTATGTCTATATTTTTCTATTAGTTTTATATGTTATATATGTATATGTTAGTTGTTAATTGTTAATTGTTAGCAATTAGATTTATTTATTCACGCATTCTATTTATTTATTTATATATTTTATTTAAAAGATACTAGTTAAGTAATTAAGTGATAAGAACATATTTCTGTGAGCCCTATGATTGACTGGTGCATTTATAAAAGTTAGCTTTTACGCACCAGGATGTTAAATTATAATAAATAAATAATAATAATAAATGTGTCCAATAAGAGGAAACTATTTTGGAATCAGGAATACTAGAGCATTGCCAAAAAGTGTCCTTTTAAGAGCGATGTCCGCTCAAGAGGTGTGTCCGCAAGGGGATAGTTCACTGCATTTAATTTGTATAGTCTATCTCGACTGATTCTGGGTGTTACACAGAGCCATACAAACGCAATATACCTTCGACACAGAGTGTGTCGGGTATAAAAATACCCAAGGAAGCAACCGAAACGAAGGACGAAAACAAAACGCAAAGACAACTAATGAAATAGAAGGAATGGACGCACTCGCTACTGCTCAACATGAGAAATGTTAAGTTTCGAATGGAACCGAAAAGGAGAAATTTGCATGTGAGCAGCTCTTTGATCACCACACGCCACCATCGCGATGCATCGCTAGCACAGCTCCGAATATGGAGAAAGTGCAACTGTATGCGGGCCATACGCTGGAATAAGTTTTGCGTGTTCAATGTTCTTCCCACGCTACGGCATTGGCACTTCCCAGTTGCCAGTTGCAACCACCACAATTGTAACAATATGGAAATGGCAATTGCAGCTGTGCACAATTTTGTCACATAGTCTATAGGGCGACGCGAAAAGGAAAAACCTCATTTTTCATGATAAACTCACAAAGGGAGAACGTTGCCGAACCAAAGCGAACCGAACCGTATTCAAGACAACAGAGCAGCATTCTCAACGCATTGTGACGATAAAGAAGTCGTCTAATGTATTTCACTTTTATAAATAAGTAGAATACAATGTTTGTGAGGATGCTTTTAAATCTACACAAACTATATTGCATACTTTTGTGGGCAAGCAATTTTCATTGCTTAATATAAAAACTTTGAAATAATATACTAACATGTTAAAATATATTGTGGTAAAAACTACTCTAAGCTCTTCGAATAGAGCAATGCCGGGTAGATGCTAACAAAATTATTCGAGCATTCTTTTTGTCTTTCGGTTTGTTTCTTCATTTATTTTATTTTTCTTGGAATTTCGAAATATGCAAGAGTAGACCACTTATAAGCTTAACATATTTCAAAAACAAAAATATATGCATGATCCACAAAAATGAAGCTAAATAAAAGCTAAAATTGCTGGACTTGCTATAAATCATAAATCAAAATAAAAGAGGGGAAGAATTCCTTAAAGCATATTACGCGTAAATTTTCATTTTTGTTGCACCAAAAAAAAAAAAAAGGAAAAATTGATATAATTGCGTCGAAAGCTTTCATAATTTTTCTCATTAAAGTGCTCACTCCAGCTCTGTCAGAAATGAAAAACTCGATATAAAAACGCTTCAGAAATGAATCAGAAATTTTCTGGAGTGTTTTTTTTTTTTTTTTGTATGAAGTTTTTAATTTCTGTTTCATTTTTGACAGAACTGGAAAGAATCTCTTACTCAAAAAAGAAATAAATGTTATAATGTCCTTACTTGCAAGCCCTCCATCTTCCGCTCCTTTTATTGCTTTAATTGATATTGAATTGACTTTCATCCGACATCGTCAGTGTTACAAGTCGAATCGATTGTTCTTCTATCCACTTTTCGTGCCGCCTCGACTCGATTGCTCCACAAAATCCTTATCAAATTGAAGCTCACTGAGCATAAAAGTGCACTTAAGTACGCTTGGAATATAATCAAATTAAGCGAACGCCTCAAATGTCATTCTGCACTGGCATCGTAAGGGCATTTAAAGTAAAGAGATTAAGAGATGAAGTGAGAGTGAGAAAGAGATTGAGAGATGGAGTGAGAGTGAGAGTGAGATGAGAGGAGAGAGAGAGAGGGAGAGAGAGAGAGAGAGAGAGAGAGAGAGAGGAGAGAGAGAGAGAGAGGGAGAGAGAGAGTGAGAGAGGTGAGAGAGGGAGAGAGAGTGAGAGAGGGAGAGAGAGTGAGAGAGGGAGAGAGAGTGAGAGAGGGAGAGAGAGTGAGAGAGGGAGAGAGAGTGAGAGAGAGATAGAGAGAGGGAGAGAGAGAGTGATAGTGGAAGAGAGAGAGTTGGAGAGAGTGAGAGTGGAAGTGGAAGTGGAGAGTGGAAGAGAGGAGAGAGGGAGATAGAGTGAGAGAGGGATAGAGAGAGAGTGAGAGAGAGTGAGAGAGAGTGAGAGAGAGTGAGAGAGAGTGAGAGAGAGTGAGAGAGAAGTGAGAGAGAGAGTGAGAGAGAGTGAGAGAGAGTGAGAGAGAGTGAGAGAGGGCGAGAGAGGGCGAGAGAGAGTGAAAGAGGGAGGGAGAGAGTGAGATAGGGAGTGAGAGAGGGAGGAAGAGACGGAGAGAGAGAATGAGAGAGGGAGAGAGGGAAAGATGGAAAGAGGGAGAGAGGGAAAGATGGAAAGAGGGAAAGAGGGGAGAGGGGTAGAGGGGTAGACGGAGATAGAGAGAGGAAGTAGAATTCAGAGAGGGGGGAGAGAGAGGGGGGAGAGAGTGCGGGATTGAGAGAGGGAGAGAGTGAGTATAAATTCGAAATCTCCTCTGTACTTTATTCCCTTTACGCTGTCCCTAGCCACGTATACGTAATTTTATTAACGCACATTAAGACAATGTTCATACTTGGAAATTGTTTTGGAAATATAATTTTCGTACGCAATTAAATCTTTATCACAAGAATGGCATAAAACATGATTGAAATTTCATGAAATTTCGTGTTAACTCAATTAAAAATCTTCTCAAAAAGCCTTACGCATTTGGGCCCTGTGGCTCAAAACATTGTTCAATGCTCTATTCACGAATTGTTTACAAGGTTATTTGATGTTACATTTACCTCAAATTCAACAATGTCGATGGTACTTTAAATTCAATCAAGACAAATACAAACGCAAACACAAACTGTCTACCTCTGTAACCATCTAAAGCTCTCAAGCTTTTTTTTTTTTGCTGTTCGTTTACCTCAACGTACAATATTATGAAAGAAACTTTTCCATCTTGATATTAATTAATGCCATAGCTTGTTTAATAGTTCGCGCACCCAAAAAGCGCAAAAACTTCTGCAAACGATGGAAAAGCAACAGAACAACTCAACAACAATTTGAGAAACGTCATTTGAAAAAGGAATTCAGACCGGATCTTTGTCAGGAAGATTGAGTGAGTTGAGAAAAGTGAAGTAGACTGGAGCCGAGTGGAGTGAAGTGAATTGAAGTGGAGTGGAGTGGAGTAGAGTGGAGGGGATTGTAGTGAGTATGTTTGCAGTCTTAGTGGGAAATCATGATTTGCTTTTGCATAAAACCAAGTACTTTGGTTAATGGCATGTACTTGAAATTATTTTAAAGTAATAAACAATAAATCAACAAGGAAAACTTCTTGTCAGTAATCTTTGCTTTTGATTCTTGGGCATTTTACGTGTTTGCTCAGTTGTGGAACGATTTCATCGGCTTAAGTTAAAGTTGAAAGTCATGAGAATGAGCGAAAAGAAAATAGAAGAAAAGCTTAAAAAAAGCGAGACGCAGAAAATAATAGAAGAGCAACGAAGAGTTAATTGACAACTTAAGTGCGGCAAATGACATTCACGCGAAAAAGCTCTTTAAAACTATTTATATTTTTTTTTACAGAAAATGATTTATTTTTATTTTTTAAATGTAATGAGATCAGATAAGATGCTTCTTAGAAAAAATAAAAAAATAATAAAAATCAGTAGTCACAATAAAGTCCATTTTCCTGACTCTGTTCGGTTAAAAGTTTTGAAAGAGAATTTTCATTTAATCACTAAAATGTTTCCACTTGAAATCAGAAAAAACTAAAAAAGCTTAGAGATTTTATTAATTCTTTTAAGTGCTTAAAATTTAATTCAAAAAATTTAGAAAAGCCCGGGCAAAACTAGAGAAAACTGGAAATTGGAAGTGGAAAATTATCTTTCGACATAATTCAATGAGCATGTATTGAACTATCTTTTAAAAGGCACCATGGCTGAATGCCTTAATATAGCGTCGTGGTGGGCTATTGAATCCCGACCAAATTTTCGGCAATCAAATTCTGAAGCCGAAAACATGGTTGGATTCTATTATTAGGAAAATTTTTAATAGCTAGTATAATACTCAACCGCTTGGCTTAAGCTCTTCTCAGTAATTTTTGGTTGATTGTTTGATGTTGCTGTCACCAATAAGGGTGACACACTAAAACCTCATATGGGCCCGTTATGATACCAGAGAAAATTTGGAAACCAAAGAAGAACAAACACAGAAAAGACGACTCAAGTAGCATCCACGCGCGAGCTGGGCTGAGAGTTGAGCCCAGAACTACTCGCATCGTAAGTTTTCACCTCAACCAGCTACGCCACGGAGGCCAAATCAGTAATTTTAAGTTTTAAAATAAACAAACAAATTCAAATTACGAGGATAACAATAACAATAACATTTTTGAGGTCATCGGATATAAATTAAATTTTGACTGGAGTACCTGAAAGTACTTGGTATATGTAATATATATATATATATATACTATATATTATTATTATATATAGCGGCTTCTTATATTTGGTTTTACGTATCAGATCGCATACAGAACGATTTTAAGTCGGCCTCGAAAAATGTGAACGAGGATTAAATTGTATAATTATCGCCACTGGCAGGATCGCCAAGTAAGTAATACCTATAATAATAGTAATGTCGCAAAAAAAAAAAACCTCCATCTGGTGCAAAAAGCTAAAATGTTAAAGCATTTGTGGGTGGCCCACAGCTCCCAGGCTGGTATGAATTCATGGAAATTCTTTTGATTGAAATTAAAAAACAAATCATAACTGCGACACATACTGCTTCCGATCGTTCCTTGTTAATACCGTTTTGTCAATACAAATTTGGAAATTATTATTTTTTTTTTTTACACAAAGGGGCTCACTCCTGCTCTGTCCGAAATGAAAAACTTCGTATAAAAAAACGCTTTAGGAGTGTATCAGAAATTTTCTGAAGTGTTTTTTCATATGAAGATTTTCATTTCGGACAGCACTGGAGCGAGCCCCAAAATCAGAAAAAGAAGCAAAAAAAAAACAAACCCCCTAAAAATATGATTCAAATCTTGCATTTGCCTTGTTTTACCGTGAAATACTATGAAATTAATAATTTTTATTCCACGCTTTGCAAAAAAACTTTCAAAAACTCATTGATCTATTGATGGCAGGTTAAGCGTCAATTTGAGTTACATGTTTGTTTGTGTGTGTATGTGTGTGTGTGTGTGTCTCAAATGAACTCTGCCAATAAGTCTCTTCAATTTTGATTTACGCCTTTTTGTATATTGCCGCTCGTTTTAAAATTTATGCATTTTTATTATTGAAAGTCCAGGACGTCACTGTGCTTGTGACAGCGAATGCGACTGCGGCTGCTTTGGGAAATTTTCATATTGTGCATTTCAAAAATTCATGGACTTTCGGTTAACTTCAATGGGCAATGCAATGACGCGCCAATGTATTTTTTCCCATTTTCCAATTTAACATTTCACTTCTTTTTTTTGTTTTTCCGAACGTTTTTTTAATCCCAACTTTTTCAAAGTTTTATTTTATTTTGTTGTTGTTTTTTATTTATTTATTTTTTTTATTTTTATTTTTTTGGCTTTCAATTTTTCTCCCCGTCGAATTTTTGAAGAGTGTGAGTGAAAAGTTAAATGCGAAGAGGCCAATGTGCATTCATTGAGGAGTTTAAAGTATTTATTGCGTCCAAACTAACACACAAACACACACACACACACGCACGCGCGCACATAAACGAGAGTGTTCATACAGTTGAACGTTTGCGTGCATATTGTATTGTGTGTGCTTGATGTAGCACATAGCCACTTGCTTCGTTCATGGATCATAAAATTTTATGGCAAATTTTTACAAATTTATGAATAAGTGTTTCGTTCATATAGCGCGATGACGATGGCGATGGCGATGGCGAGGGTTACGGCTTCGTTTCGTGCGTACGTGTGCCTGTGTGAGTGTGAGCTTGCGTCTGTTTTGAAAGTAATATTGAAATACGAGTGAATGCTGCAATATGCACAATTCTCAAAGGTAACATAATTCTGTTGTTCATAAAAGATAACCGAAGCAGCGTCGAAAGAGCCAACAGCAGAAACTTGCATTCAATAAACATACACATGCAAACATTTAATGCACAACAAGCATACATATTCCACTTTACATATGCACACACACACACACACCCAAACACATATATGTATATACACATATATCTATATATGTATACATAAAATGAAACGTCCACACACACACACACATATTATTATTATCGGGGGGATTGGAGCCGGACTAGTGCTAGACGCGCATAGAGCGATAACTTTTCATTTGGTCCCTTTTATGTAAGGCCTCTTAGAGCGGGTAATGTTTGCCTTTTTCCATAAACTTCCGAAAAAAAAAAAAAAAAAATGTTAAAAAATTATAACAAACCTAATGAAAAAAACGGAAAAATTGAAAACAAAAATAAACAAAACAAGCAGGAAATTCGAGAAAATAGCAAAATGACTTTTGCAATTTTCAACCATCTCGGCACACACGAGCTCAACCACACACACACACACACACACATACACACATCCACATCGCAGTCGATTTTCTTATTTATACATGCGTATGTGTATGGGAGAGCGCATCATGTCGCCAGTGCGGTGCATTTCTTCATACGCTCAAATATCCAACAATGTTCCCCTAAAACTATGCAAATTAAAGTGGAACAAGGGACATTATTGGTGCGGGCTTGTGTGTGCAGCTTCCAAGTGCAATTTATGTTTCCAAAATTACAAAGATAGCATTTTCCCTTCAATTTCGTATGTGAGGATTGTGTACGGATTGCAAGGATTGCTGTGGCTAGTATGGAAATTGAAAATTTCAACTCGGAAAATTACGGCTTGAAGGAATTTTGTGTTCTCTGCTTTTCTTACATACCTAACTAACGTTTGTAAATAATATGAAAATTCGAAGAAAGACAATCATAATTCATGGCATTAATTCCACTAATCTTCAGAATATGTGTATTTCTTTTGACCGATAAGACTAGCTTCAGTTTTCATCCATAACAAAAAAAAAAAAAAAAATATATAGCGGAAAACATGGGAATCTTCTCTCTCCGCCACCTTTAAGTGACTTTGAGCTGGAGAAGTACAACAATAAATATTTAAGCTCAGTATTTGGATTTGGTTAAATTGAACATTTTAAAATGATTTAATGTTACTTTGTGGCATTGCCAATGCAGCTGAACTATAGCTTCAAGATAATCCACACAATTTCCCAAAACGCTTTTTCATATATATTTACTTAGAGCGAAGACGGTCAGTTTGTCGGATAGGCAAAATATTAATTATTGTGTAAAAATAATGAAGAAAATTTGTGAGTTTTGAAGTCAGCACCTCAGTTACTCCATCCCACAGGTTGATTCTAAAGCGAAGTTCTTAATTTAAAATACACAATAGTATGTGCGGTAGGATCTGCCAAAAAAAAAAAATTTTATTCAACTTGCGTTTTTCGAAAGCTTGTGGTTCACTGAATTTTTGAGAACTTTGTCAGATTTTTTTGTTAAAAGTGTACGGGTTTGGCAACATAGATTTTCCCGAAAAGTCCCGCTTTGCTGAGATATAATATTTTGAGGTTTTACGGCCAAAGTGGCAGTCACTTCAACATACACACATACATACACACATTGTAATAAGTAAGGTAAGTACAAGGTGAGTTTTAGATTGATCATGATTAGTTCGAAATATATTTATAAAGTTCCAAAATATTTTCTTCTAATTTTTTTTTTTTTTTTAACAATTTAAGAAAGTTCAAAATTTCCGGAACTTTTTTCTACAGCCCGCCATTTTTCTTTTAAATTAATAAATTTTAATAGGAATGAGTTGATCCGAATGTGGGTACCTGGACTAAGGGACATCAAAGTTATCTGTATAGAGAATTCGAAAATATAATAACTAAACCGGATTAAGGTATACCGCTTGCCTCAATAAAATTCAAGATTAAATATGATTTCTGATTTCTACGCAGCAGGTACGCAAGGCGTGGACAGCAAAAAAAAAAAAATTCTTGCCTCACTTCAAGGTTGATATGGGTAGACCTAAACTACAAAAGGACCAGTCAACTCCTTTCCCCAGGCCGTACCGACATATGTATGTAAGGTGTACGATCTCTTCATAATCAGAGGTCTAATAGGAAGACACGCCGAACGCCTAACGACTCCTAGAGAATTTGCAGATCGGAGGAGGAAGAAAAGCCGGCGATCCACCTCATATTTCACTGCCCTCAAAAGCCTAGCCATGAGAAGATCCAGGCTACTCGGCTACAAATGAAACATTCTAAAAAATTTCAATGATTCATTGTCTTACATAAAAACTTTGAAAAAGAGGTGCAATTTATGCGTTCACATAAGAATAACCCCTAAGCATACTTTGAGGATTAATTTTATTATTATTATTATAATTTTTTTTTTTTGTATTAAAATTGCTCTCATGCTTAAATGCTTATAGGCATGATAATAATTCCTGTTCCAGGACCATATTGCATTAAATCAACAAAATATCCTTTAAGAAAATTATTTCAATACTTTCATCCCATTCTTCTTTCACCTTATTCGTATTCGTAGTCCAAATAGCTTTCATTTTATAACAAAGAATATAACAATAAGTAAGTAAGTAAGTAAGGATGTTACAATCCGCCGAGCCTGATAATACATACAACACCCGACACGAATAAATGAAAAGCGATATTTGTATGAAAATTGCATCTTAAACAGGCCCCAAGACAACCACCATTATAATAGCGTACTCTTGAGATGTTCATCATCATGAAGGAGCCTGATGGAGCAATCTTACCACACCGGCGCGCCGTCTTGCCACACCCAAATTTCCTTTTTTTTCGGGAAGTTCAATCGGAGGCTTTAATATGAGCTCAAGTAATAATTTTCATTGAAACATCTCGAAAAGTTCAGGCCTTGAGTGGGTCTTGCGATTTTTACGATCGCTTATACTATTACAGAAAGGTAACCCTAAAAAAGGGTCTTGTCTATTCTATCTTCAAAATTGTTATTACTCCTGTGTGGATAAGAAATCTTTAAACGGGCATAGGGAAGGACAGACAGACGGACAGACAGACAGAGAGACGGACGTACGGACATGAATGAAAATCGAATCTCCTGGTAACGCTGATCTTTTCTCTTCCCATTTCAAATGGTCCTTCACGAACACTTCTGTACATTACACACGACTGCACAAACGGCACATTATCTCGATGCAGAGTGTGTCGGCTATGAAAAGGAGAACAAAAACCAATTTCTTTTGTGCTGCACTTTTGTGAGTGCTCGAAAAGTCAAACGCTGAACTCATTTCGTTAATTTGATGAATTCATATTTTCAATTATTGTGCTCTGACCTGATTTTCTTTAAACATAAAACATAAAAAAAAAAGGGAAAAGCAATTTTCCTTGTTTTGTTTTCATTCTGATGTAAAATGTTAAATCTTCAAAAGCTTTAGCTAACAATTCCTTTAAGAATTTCTTCATATGAAACTAATCTTATCGGCGGATGAGAATGAGTTTTCGTGCTCTACATTCTTTTGTACTCATTTATTAGTTTTATTTTCCCCTTAATTGGATTAAACCCAATTTCATTTGAAATGTGGGCGCGCTCCCACCAACCCAAACAAGACTGGAGGACAAAATTTCCATTTTACATTTTAAACTCTAGCGAAATCGCGAATGAATCGATGAATCAGTGTGGCATGAAATTCTCCGCGTACGCTATACCGCACAGCCGCCCACGACAATAGTCATTAAAATTATTTAAGACAATTCATTGCGTTCCTTGCTCGTCTGCAGCGAATCCGATGGAATTTTATTAAACGTGAAATTAAACGAAAAATCCACAACATCTCTAGTCTGGTCCCGGCGTAATGTAGCGTACAATAACAGCGACGCCAACGATGACGGTGATGACGATAATGATGTGGCCGATGTTGAGGGAGGAGGACGGAGGACGGCGGACGGAGGATGGAGGACGGAGGACGGAGGACGACGGCGAAGACGACTGTGGCTGACGGAAGCGACGGTCTCGAAGAGTTCTAAGGATCGCTGCTTAAACAAGATATTTATATGGCAGCGCATAGAAAATTGATATGCAAAAGAGTCGCATGGAATAGAGAAGAAAGCGAAAAAGAAGAAGAATGAGAATGAGATTAAGAAGGAGCAGTAGAAGGAGAAGAAGAATGTAAGTTAAGGACAAGTTCTTGTGAGGTAAGGACATAGGTTGCGACGCGTCGCGCCGCAAGGACAGACATCAGGAAGTGTACCTTGTTGGCGGCTATTGTGTAATTATGTAAAAGACGCTGACGGGAGATGAGAGTCGGGACGGATGGACGCAACGGTAGGACTACATAATTTCAGGCGAGCTCTTTTGTAATTTCCAACAGAGCACACAGAGCATACAGAGCAGAAAGGAACTCAGGTACTTGCTTACTCAGTTCCTTTTTGTAAATGTGCATGCAAAAATTTCTACAAGTGATTAGAAAAGACAGTGGAAATGAGATTTCTCGCAAAAGATAATATGAAATATCGTTCAATGGAACTGAAATTGGGAATAAAATTCAATTGTTTCTGCTGCGGAAGGACACAAACGATTTCCTTTGCGATAAATTTATATCAATTTTTTGTAAAATTTTTTTTTTTTTTTTTTTTTGTTATTTGAGCTTAGAATGGACATTGTTCTTGAATTTTGTGCTCAGATGGATTAATAAGTTAAGGATCATTGGAAGACTCGGTATGTTGGTCGGTGGCTCTCTTTACAAAGAATACTTTAATACGTCAGATCATGTGTTGAAAATTGAGTTTTCATTGTGTACATTAACCACATGTCTTATCATCGAAATTATTTCAATGGAATCCCTTCCCCATTACATGATTTCTAAATGCAATTCCTTTTTCATTTCTTCATAGTTTATTGTTCAAAAGAAAATTCGACTGAAGATAAAAACAGAAATAGTAAGAAAAAAAGGACCCCAACACACATACACAGCAAGACATCTGCACAAACACAAATACACCCACACATATACACACACAGAATACAAAATAAAAAGGAAAACGAAAAACTAATAATAAAAAGCAAGGACGACAGATATTGCTCAAAGGACGTTGTTTCCAAAAAATGAAATGTTACTCAAAGTAAAGAGAGAGAAACTCTGAAGTTGATTACTTGTGATGCAAGGAACCAGCCATAAAAAAAGAAGAAAAAAAAAGAAAGAACGAATATAAAAAAGTAAATGACAAAAAAAAGCAAACATAGAGAGACAAAGGAAAACGAAAAAAATAATAAAAAGCAAGGACGAATATTGCTCAAAGGACGTTGCCAAATGTGACCAAAGTAAGAGGAGAAATTAAGTTGATTACTTGTGTCAGGAACAGCCATAAAAAAAGAAGAAAAAATAAATAAAAAAAAGAAAGGAGACGGGAATATGGAAAAAGAGGAAATTGACGAAAAAGGAGAAACAAGACATATTAGAGCAAATTAAAAACAAATAAAACAATCACAAGCCAGAGTTGACGATACTTTGACTGCTGAAAGGAATGCCCTGTTGCCACGCTCACACGGGTGTGAGCATGAGTGCGAGCGATTCGAATGGAGTGAGGTCCAAATTAAGATCCTGCAGGATACTGTGGTGTTCACGAACAGCCAGTGCTAAATAAAAGCAAACGAAATGAACATCTGAAAAATGCTCGAAAAGAATAGAAGGAAAACAAAGAAAACGAAGAAGACTAAAAACAAAAAAATAAGAGCAAACGAAACGAGCACCTCAAAAAGATATGTACTCATATACGTATGTACATAGGTATATGTAGGGAGGCGCTGCATTGAATTTTCTCTCCCTCTCTCTTCCTCACTCTACCACTCTCTCCCTCTATCTCCCTCTATCTCCCTCTCTCTCCCTCTCTCTCCTCTCTCCCTCTATATCCCTCTATCTCCCTCTATCTCCCTCTATCTCCCTCTATCTCCCTCTATCTCCCTCTATCTCCCTCTATCTCCCTCTATCTCCCTCTATCTCCCTCTATCTCCCTCTTCTCCTCTCCCCTCTCTCTCCCCTATCTCTCCCTCTTCTCCTCTCCCACTCTCTCTTCCCTCTCTCTCCCCCTCTCTCTCCCTCTCTCTCTCCCTCTCTCTCCTCTCTCTCTCTCTACCCCTCTCTCTCCCCTCTCTCTCACCCATCTTCTCTCTCACCCATCTCTCTCTCACCCACTCTCTCTCTCTCACTCTCTCTCACCCACTCTCTCTCCACTCTCCTCTCTCTCTCCCTCTCTCCCACTCTCTCCTCCCCACTCTCTCTCACCCACTCCCCTCACCCACCTCTCTCTCACCCACTCTCTCTCACCCTTCTCTCCTCACCCACTTCTCTCACCACTCTCTCTCACCCACTCTCTCTCACCCACTCTCTCTCACCCACTCTCTCTCACCCACTCTCTCTCACCCACTCTCTCTCACCCACTCTCTCTCACCCACTCTCTCTCACCCACTCTCTCTCACCCACTCTCTCTCACCCACTCTCTCCCACTCGCTCCCTCCCTTTCTCTCAAGTGGACACATATGGGACCGAAAAATAATTCCGCTTAATAGAGGTGTCCGCTTAAGAGAACTGTCCGCAAGGAGTGAGTGCTCTGTATGTATTTAGATGAAATAATCCAAACTAAATATAAAAAAAAAAATTGAGTCTCTATTGTGAACAATCTCGTTAGTATGAACATTCCAAGCAAATATTTATGTGTTTAATCTATCCAGAGTCAACTGTACTTCATGTTTCTTAACCAATAACATTTTTTTTCTCTGTCCGCATTAAGAAAAGTGTCGAGTGATGGCACCTGAAAGAAATCACGCCGAACTTTATTAACATGCTCTTTGAAGTCAGTCGCGACTCCGGATTCCAGGGCGAATGTAATGCCAATGGCAAAAGTGCCCAAAGGAAAGCAAAAAAAATTAGTAAATAAAAAACAAACAAAAAAATTATAAAAAAAAATTTAACAAAATGAAAATCCAAACCAAAATTTCAAGGTAAAAGTAAAAGCTCATTTCGAAGCTAACGTCTAACCTTCGCCGGGTACTCGCCCGAGATTCTGATGATGAGGACACGAAAAGTTCGCCAGCCAACGTAAAAAGCATCAGTCAGTCAAGTTAACGAGTCGAAAAGCCAACGCAATCCGTCGTGGGACGAAGTCCCTCGCCTCTTTGCGGTGGAGAGCGAAACGACCCGACCGCGTGCTTTAAACGACGAACGTTGAATGGTGGAAGTGATACTTATGCTCATGGTACTGGAAATTATATGAGAGTACACTTGACATAAGTGCTGCTTAAGATGGATGTGCTCCGGCTGAAGATGTGATTGTGATTGGGAATGGGAACGGCAACGGCAACGGCGATGGCGATGGGGATGTGACAAGGGAGCGGGAGTGTCAAGGTTGATTGTTCACGTGAAGGCATCAGCACACTTTGATATACGCTTTGTCTTCCTGCTTCTGCTTTTCCACGTATCCACTTGTTTCGTTGTAAATAAGAACCTCTCATTCGGACAGTCATATCACAGGTCGTAATATATGTTCGACTTACAGTCTAGACCAATATCTCAATGACCGATTTTTGTACTTGATATTGGCGCGAAGATTTCGGTTCATTTTTCTCATTTCGAATGAGACAATTTGTAAGAACTCTCTGCTGTGAAAATCCATTCAAGTTGAGTGCAGGTGCTGTAATTTATCTAATCCCAGGCAGCTCAAGAATAGAGTACTTTGCATTTTTCCCTCCAGTTTTATTTTTTACTGAATTTTTCACATAATTTTTTTTTTTTTTTTTTTTTTTTGTTATGTTTTTTGTTTAGTGTGTTTACTTTCGAACTCCAACGCACTTGAGGGGCAAAAAGCAATTAAGCGAATCGAGCCAAAACCAAATTAATCAGCATAAAAAAAAAGTGCGAAGCTGTCGCGAAGCACAGCTGCTCATCATGCACCAAGTGCCGAACAAGCTTCAAATTTCATGCATTCGGGATACCTCTGTCTCATTCTCTTGCACTTGCACAGAAATTCGCCCACGACCTTTAACTTTGTTTTGAACGGAATTTACCATAATGTATGGGTTACGCCGGATTGTTTCGGATGAAATTAAAAAAACGAAAGATGAAGAGAAAACCAAAAAACTTTTCAAATAAATTAAGTTGCATTGAAATTTTTTTGCCAAATGGAATGGAAGTAGTAAGAGGATCATCCGATCGGCCAATTTCATATCAACCACCTTTTGATTGTCATGTTCATCTGTGGGTGTCGAATTTGTAGCTTCCGATTGCTTTCCGTACGCAAATTACGATGAACCATTATTGGGGTGGGTTTATTGGCGTGACTGTGAGAGGACCATATTTTGCTTCTGGTCCCTCACCAGTGTACCAAATATCAATCAAAACAAATAACTTTAAGCCCCGTTTGCGGGATTTTTTCGGAAGATATTGCTCTTGTTTTTTCAAGAGCATAATTCGCACACCGACTCCTAAAGTGGCACAACTCAAAATTTCTCATTTTTCCAAAATCGCAATTTTTTCCATTTTTAGGTACTCCATATTTCAATTTTGCTGATTTTGGGTAATTTGTCCGAAAATTAGAGGAAAAATGGTAGTAAGAAGAAACAATTCTTGGGAGTAAACGGCTTCTATGCCTTTCAATTTTCATGCAGAATACAAATATGTTTATATGTATATACTTAATATGTCGCTATTCGGGAGTGTTTTGGTGCCATTTTCTTCATCGAAAGGCAAACTTTCGCCAGAAAATGCCAAAATGTGAAAATTTAATACTATAATTGTAATTTAAAAACTCCAATGTTTATTTTTTGACAAAATTAATATAGTCTTGTTTGGACTTTGCCTTTGGCAAAGTTTTTGTCGTCGCCATTTTTACGATAATTGATTTGTTTTGATTTTCTTCACTGCCAGAAAATGCTAAAATTTGTTTAAAAAAATTTCATGTTTTTGATGAAAATCATCAGTAAAATCTAACTTCCGCAGAGTATGTATAGTGTTGTGTAAGCCATAAATTATTTAATAATGTAAATATATGTATATCTAATGTAGGCGATAGCTAGAACATAATAGTGATTTTCAGCTACGTATTACGTATGGATATGTATGTCCATACATCTTAATTCTGGCTGTTACCACACAAGACTAATATAAATTGCCGAATATAAATTTTCAAGTTTTGATCAAGAATGAAACAATCACTTTAAATTTAAATAGATAGTCAAGAGATTAAGGGCAATTTAACACGCCCAAATCGAATATTCGCCAGGTTTTCTAACGCATAAAAAACAAGTTAGGGTGTTATAGTCAGGCGAGCCTGACAATAGAATACCCGACAGAGACACATATGTTCAAAGATTTTTTAATATCAAGAAGTGTTTAAGGCCATAAGGGGCCCCATATACCGACATTTGTTAAATTTCTTTATGAAAACTGCCCCTTTGCCCCGCCCACTTTTCCAATTTTTTTGAAATCTAATCGGAAGCTTAGATATACGCTCTAATTCTAAGTTTTATTGAAATATTTCGAAAATACCGATTTTGGGGCACTTTTGAGATTTTTGTGACAGACCCTAGTACTGGAGGTACCCTATATAGTGGACCGACGAAAAAAAAAATTTGGGGAGGATGTTTGTGGCTACAAACGAGGCATAAGTGCCAACTTTCGTTCAAGTCCCATTTGAATTTCGGGTGTAGGAGGCAATTTTCGAAAAACGCCCTTCTGCCACGCCCACTTTTCCACTTTTTGAAATCATATTACTGACCTTTAAACATGTTCAAATACGAAATTTCATCAAAATATCTTGAAAAACTCCGATTTTAGAGCAGTTTTTGTGATTTTCGTAACAGACCCTAGTACTGGAGGTACCCATAAAAATGGTCCGATCGGGTCCATTCTCGAACTTGTTCTTACTCATGGCCCCAATAGCACGCATATCAAATTTATTCAAGATAGCTCAACTCCTTCGATAAGATAACTGTATACAGACAGACGGACAGACAGACAGACAGACAGACGGGCAGACAGACAGACGGACGGACATGTCTAAATCGAATCTCCTGGTGACGCTGATCATATCTATATATATTTTGTATGGTCTATCTCGACTGGTTCTGGGAGTTACACACAACCACACAAACGCAATATACCGTCGACACAGAGTGTGTCGGGTATAAAAACTAGCGTCCATTTTTGACAGTTCAAAAACCGGAAACGTCGAACCTGCCGATCGCTTATACATACTTGGTGGGCTGCACCCAAGGCAACTGACTTTATTTCACTTCGCTACAGATGTCACATTATAGATACTTGGTAGCCCTGTTAGTACCAAAAAGTGGGGACGGGGGGCGTTCAAAAATTATACGGCTTTCAACATTGACGCCTTAAGCTTGCAACAAATCCAATGAACGTGTCCCGCTTATATTTATTACGATGTCCTTTTTATTTCACTATAATATTTTCCTCTATCTTTATGAATTTTTGCGCAGCCCGTCGAGAGAGTGCACCCAGCTGGAGAAATATCGAAGAAACAAAACACTCGCCTTTGCCGTTTTAATGTTAATGCGCTCATAAATATGCAACAGCGAACATTAAGAAGACCAGCCAAATAAATCGCGAAAATAACATTGTTTCGAACATGCTAAATGAACGAGATGAAAATTGGAAAAAAAAAAAAAAAAAAAAAAAAAAAACAAAAGCACAAAAAAAAACAACAAATCAAAAGAAAAAAGCAGTCCAAACAGAAAATAAAAAAAACAAAAATGTATTAAAAAAAAAATAAATAAAATCTGAAAACAGGAGAGAGAAAATCACAAAATTATTTTGTGACATTTTCCCTTCGGCAAAGTACTGCACCGCACTGCACCGCACTGCACCACGGTGCAGTCCGTCCGTCCGAGGTCCTTTTATCAACGAGTCCGAGCAAAAAACAAATAGCAACGAGACATTCGCAAAGGAAATGCTTAAAAGGCAGAAGAATTTCTGAAAAATACATCCTATCTAAGCTCGGGAGTTAGTGCTCTTCGCTTTGCTTTCCTTTATGCTGAGAGTTTTTTATTTTTTTTTTTTTTGGCGTTTTTCCCCCTTTGTTGTTTTTGTTTTCAGTTTTTTGCAATGTAATCTGATCTTTTAGTCTGATTCTGATTTTGATACTCTGAGTCGCTTTCTCGCTCTGGCGCTGGCTCTGGCGCTGGCTCTGGCGCTGGCTCTGTGACTCTGGAGTCACAGTTCCGGTTCTGGTTTTAGTGTTGGCGCTGCTGTGGTCACCTTTTTAACTCTTCGCATACCCCATTTGGCATTGCAGCCTCTCAATTATATCCGTGACGAATCCTGTTGTCAACATTCGCTCGCTACTTTTCCCTGCACATTCTTCCCTTCTGGCCGTTTCGTCGTCCAAGGAAACCATTTTCTTGTCCGCTTGCAATGGTTGTGAAACGGCAATAGAAACGCAAAAAAAAAAAAAAAAATTAAATTGTTGAATAAGAGGAAATGACTCGGACAAGGACAAAAGCGAAAACAAGCTAAAAAAAAAAAACAAAACACACGAAAAAAATCAGAAATAAAGATCCCAAAAGGAAAGGACGAGAAGAGCAAAATAGGCATATGAATAAAGTGCTTGAATAGCATACGCCTAGAATGAAATGGATGTTCTTGTTTGGAGTCCTTTTTCTATTTTTTATTTTTATTTTTTTTGCTCCATTCTCGCTTATTTCATTAAAACTCGATGTGAAATGTGGGGGGAACACTAATTAACTAAATCCACGACTTTCTCCAAGGAGTGTCTATGAACAATTTTTTTTTCTTTCTCTTTTTTATGGTTTAAAGACGAGAACAGCCTCATTTGAAATCATGAATAAATCGAGAAAAAAATTATTTTTCATTTCTTTCTCTTCCCCTTCACATGGTCCTTCCACTCGTACTATCAGACTCTTCACTATGAAGTCTACGCATCATCAGGAAGTGCAGTGGTCACGGAGCCTTTTTTGTTTATTCTCATTAAGTGCTTTTCACTGTTTGCAGGAGTTGCCATTTAACACTGCCAAGTAATTAGTATTTAGTAAGGAAAGAAAATTGTTTTTCCAAGATGATTTCAAAGGACATTAAAGTTTCATAAGTGGACTTAGCACAAACTGGGCAGCCCTACTGTGTCACCTGTGTATAAGTCAAATATTATTGACAGTCCTTTAAGTATTATAAAAATCTTTTTGATTAGCTAAAATAGCTTTAAGGCTTAAACCTTAGAAAAGGAAATTATATTCTTGAGTAAGAACAGATTAGCGACAAGCTCAGAACTGCCGAACACACAAAAATTTCGATTCCAGAACAAAATATTCAATAATCTGAAGTATCCTCAATTATCTTTAAGTTCTTCGATATAACACTTCTAAGATAATTCAATCCAGTCCCCCTTTCCCCTAAAAAAAAAAAAAAAAAGAAAGGAAACCTTTAAGGCTCATTACTTTGAGTGCCGCCAATAAATAACCCACACATTTTGAAGGTAAGCAAGGAATCCTTATACTGATTTGTAATCAAAAATTGAGAATATACATAGGTACTTAGTTTCAAATGATCGCAATCAACACGAACACGAACACGAGCGCCCCCACGTATGCTATACCATTTTTTTTAAAAACGAAAATGAAAAAAAAAAAACAAAAAATGAAAAAGGATGAAAAATGAACAAATAATGTGGTCAAATTTTCAATTTCCGAAAGCGAATACCGCGCGTTTGCAAACACAAGCGTTCCCGAAATCTGCGTAAGCCTGCGACAGCGCTAATAAACAACCCAAACAACTGGCGGTGGGTTCAATTGCCAGTTGCCATTCGATACGACAAGCTCTCTCATTTGCTAAATTTCACTCAAAAATTCAACAAAACTGCCACGCTTTACGCGCGCATTTCGAAATTTTCCCAAACGAAGGACACGCCGCGCATCGTCGCATCGTCACATCGACGCGTAGAGTGCAGAAAAACCACATGCGTGCCACCACAATTACAGGCGCCGGCGATGAAACGCATCTCCACGACCCGAAATCATTTGTTTTCGGCACTATTACTCATTACAATTCGGGGCTCATTTTACTCTATCAAGACATGAGTATTGAACGTTCGCACTTTTTGGTTATGAGAATTTTGCCTAAGCTTTTATTAAACACTGAATGCGGGACCAAGTGCGTATCCAAATTGATTGATTTCGCAAAACTAATGCAAAAAACTGCTGCAAGCCATTTGAAAAAAAAAATGCTTTCGATAATACTTTTTTTGTTTCTAACCCGTCAATTCCCATCTCTTATTATACCCGACACACTCTGTGTCGAGGGTATATTGCGTTTGTGTGGTTGTGTGTAACACCCAGAACCAGTCGAAATAGACCATACAAAATATATACATAAATGATCAGCGTCACCAGGAAATTCGATTTAGACATGTCTGTCTGTCTGTCTGTTTGTATACAGTTTTCTTATCGACGAAGTTGAGCTATCTTGACAAAATTTGGTATCCGTGCTCAGGGCGACATGAGTAAGAACAAGTTTGAGAATGGACCCGAACGGACCATTTTTAGGGGTACCTCCAGTACTAGGGTCTGTCACAAAAATCCCAAAACTGCCTCAAAATCGGACTTTTTCGAAATATTTCAAAAAAGTTTAGAATTTGAGCGTATATTTAACGCTCCGATTAAAATTCAAAAAAATTGGACAAGTGGGCGTGGCAAAGTGGTGATTTTCATAAAGAAATGGAACAAAAGTTGGTATATGGGGCCCGTAATGGCCTTAAAGACCTCTTGAATATTCTTTCTCAATGGTCCTGTTTTTTGCGCGTGGTTCAAAAATAATTTAAACATGTGTGTCTGTGTCGGGTATTTTATTTTCAGGCTCTCCTGACTATAACACCCTTTTATTTTGTTTTTCCACTAAAGTTCCATAGAATGACTTCTCGGTGACAATAAATAAATATGAAAAAAAAAATGTTTAACCCACTTTTTTTTTGGTGGGTGGCCACACCAACAGGCGACACGACGTATTTTTTATCATTTTAAATTTGAAGCAGTGATTTTTCTTTTACCTATTTTGAAAATACATATGAAAATTTCAGCTGCAGCACAAAAGAAAAATAATAAAACTTTGACACTGGGAATTGAAGTGTTAAAGAAATCCAATGAAAATGTCATTTAGCGTCATCGATGAGATGTCATCGAAGAAAAACCACAAATCACAAACTGGTATAAAAGAATTTTTTTCCTTAACGAAGAACTATCATCAAACCAGACTCAAAGTGTCTGCATGGGTCAGGAGAAACGAGATACTTATCAACAAATATAATAAGAAAAAAAAGAAGAAAAACTCTTACAACAAAAAAATCGAGTTCCGGAAGTAAAAACAAGTAATAGATAAAGATAAAATACTGCCAAAACATGTCCTGCCGCGGCGTTTTTAGCCATTTTTGTTGTGTTGTTCGAAAACTCTTCGCAAGTCCTTGGCATACTCACGATCTATATGAACAAATATATTTGTATATACCTATGTACATATGTATGTATGTCGGTTTTTTGTTAAGCTTTCCCAGTAGTCAAAGGCAATGCTAATGGCAGTGTGGCATGGGCGACGTCAAGGTGACTCTTCCTGCTGGGTAAGCAGCCAATAGCGTGTATTCTTAATGATTGGCGGCCATAATACATTGTAGCGACTTTCCTCAATGGCAAAATCATCATCATCAGCGGCAGCAGCAGCAGCAGCAGCGGCAGCAGACAGCAAATGAAGAAGAAACATTTACTGGTACTTTATAAACCAAATTGTTGTTGTTGCTGCTGCTGTTGTTCAGCTGACTTGGCCACATAGACTAATACTCTGCAGCTTCGAACGACTGTCGGTCAATTGTCGTTTGCCGTTCACGGTTCGTCCGCCCGTTTGTCTTATCAGTTCACCACAATGCGACAACGGACGAAACTTTGATAGCGAAACGAAATAAATTGAACTTAAGGTAAAGTGTAGGCAATCATCAGAATTAAGAGGTCACAGGCAGACACGAATAAATACACATTTATATACATGAAATATGTCTATGAAATTTATTCTTCAAATAAGTAGAGTAGCAGGACACATATCCATAAGTGCACTCATTACAGCCAAAAAAAAAAAAAAAAAAAAAAAAAAATATAACGAAGATCAAGGATATACAATACATACATAAAATGGCTGTAAATTAAAAAATTAAAAGTTTGAAAATTTTCAAAATTTCCTAAAAAGGAAAAAAAAATCTGCCAAAATTCCCCCAAAATTCCCTAAAATGCGCAGTTTTTCACGAAATTTTGGAAAAGTGGAAGATCATAGTAAACAAAACCATATCATATATATTTCTGCACATAATACCACTTCTTTTGAAGCATAAATTCCCAAAAATGTTGTACCATTTACCTGTCTGATGCATTTAAAGCAGTGAAATTCAGCTGTTTTTACAACCAAAAAAATATTGAAATTTTAATCATATCCATATAAGCAGAAACCGCCAAACAAATTTCATGATTTTGGTATCAAATGTTGCGAAATGAATTGCAAGTTTAGAATCTAACGCGAAGCCTGAAATTATTTGAGACCATGACCAATTCTCACCCCGCTAAAGTTAAGAGCCTAAAATTTTGTCCTAAAAAATCTATAGCAATTGTTTAGTATGTCCAAGCTAAAGTAAAGAGTAATCCGATTTTCTTCATATAAGGCTCATTCGAAGGGCTATTTTGTATATTTTCCAAATATGAGTATTAAAAACATTTCTGCTAATTCTTGTAGCTATCCAAGACCTCCAAGTCGAAGCATCTTTTGAATTTCCTAAAAAATTGACTTTCAGTAGTCCTGGCTGTGCCAAATACAATCCGATTTTATGTTGTTATAGCTTCAAAGAAAGACCAATCGATTGTCAATGAAATACCATTCACATTTGGTTAGAGAAATTATATTATATGTGTTAAATTTTGATAAAACTAACACAACCCAGGTTTTTTCTCATACAAATGTAATTTTAAACTTTGAGTGACTTCCGCGCCCATCAAACATTATCGGATCGAAACCAAACTTCATATTTGGTAGTTTGGGACCATAAGCTTATATAATTTGCCGGGCAATTTTAAGAAACCCAGTTTAAAAAAAAATAAGGACCAGTCTAATATGTACGTACATTAATTTTCTCCAATCCCAACAAACAAACAAAAAAATTTTTAAATATATATGCATTCCCTTTTATGAATCACACTACGTACAGTCACAGTATTTCAACCAGGAATTCGGACTCTTTGAAATATCGTCATCCTTTAACAACATTCCTTTTGTCCTTTCTCCACAATTGGAAAAGTTTCTCTGCATGAAATGAATGGATGCAAAACTGCTTTTTTATACCCAGCGTGAGCGGAGTATATTAGTTTTGTGCAAATCTTGCAACAGCCAGAACTAAGCTATATATAGACATATATATATATTCTTGATCAGGATCAAAAACTTAATCGATTAAGACATGTCCGTCTGTCCGTACGTCCGTGGTCGGATCTCCTCCGAATCAAGTCGAAATTTGGCACATAGGTATATCGGGGTCCGAGTATGATCCTAAGTAAAAATGGGAGACATCCGCACACTGTAAAATGCTTGTAGCTTGCGAACCACTCAACACATTTCATTGATATTTGGTTTACTGGTAAACTACAAAAAGGGACATACATATATTTTTAGAAAAAATTGATGACGTTCTCCTCGAGCCACGCCCACAAATAAGGGTTAATCGTAACTTGTGAAGTAAAAGGCGTAGAAACTTAAAATTCCCAACATAGGTTGACCAAGGCGAATGAAAGGTGTAGGAAAAAAATTTATGTGGCCCGCCCACTGCCACGCCCACATATGGAGAGGCAAAACATAGTGCGCCAATAATGTCGGGACGCTGGGTATTTCAAAGTCGGGCTTGACCGACTTTAGCTTTCTTACTTGTTTTAGGTTATATAAGGTCTATTTTTTTCATTCTTTCACTAAGATAATAAGAAGTAAACTTGCTTTTGTTAGAAAAATTTATAAAATATTTCTTTAAGAAAATAGAAGCCCTCAATGGATCGAAAATATCAATAACTTTTTTCAATGTTCTGAATACATTCTTTGACCGATGTGCAGAATGGGGCATATGGATGCATTCACATTGCGATACATCGTGGAATTTTTTTGTGCATTCGTAAATTTTGTGTTCGCTTGTGACACTGGGGAATGTCACAGCGTCTCTCTCTCTCTCTCTCTCTCTCTCTCTCTCTCTCTCTCTCTCTCTCTCTCTCTCTCGTCTCTCTCTCTCTCTCTGTCTCTCTCTCTCTCTCTCTCTCTCTGTCTCTCTCTCTCTCTCTCTGTCTCTCTCTCTCTCTCTGTCTCTCTCTCTCTCTCTCTGTCTCTCTCTCTCTCTACATCGAAAATCTTAAATTAAAAAACTTCTTTGCTGGCTTAAGAGCAGTGACAAAAAAGAAAGTATGCGATGGAGTAATTGAGAGCACAGCAGTGCTGTCAGCATTTAGGTATATATTTTCCTTCGCATATTGCTCAAAAATACCTCTTATTTCTCTTGCTATAAAATTAAATATGTACTTTAAAAAATAAAATTTCTTCTATGCAATGGAGTTGGTGCTTGATTAACAATTCAATCGAAGGAATTCTTCAAAATGGGAAAAATCCGCCAATATAGCATCACGGGAGAGCGGCGTTCGCTTATGAAAATAGCTGACATTAAACAAAATACCTCGAAATATTCAATATTTATAGCCGCAAGAAATTAAAGTCAACGAAAAAATAAAAAACCAAAACTGAAATATAAATTTGATTTATGCCTTTTTTCATGAAAGCCTAAAATAGGTATGTATTTTCATTTCGTTTTCGACAGCAAACAGGATGAAAGCAAATACTTTACACCCTGAATGATGATGATCAAAAGCCCAAATACACTCAAAATTCTTTATGATAGGTCTGTTCCCGTACTGCACGAAACTGTATGAAAATTGGGCGAAATTGGGCAGCTCTTCATAGCGAATCCTCTTTTCACTACATTCTTCGTGTCTCTTTTCTCCTTATAACTAAGTAGGACTGCCAGCATACTTTTCGGGTATACCTTTTATTGATATGCATTAAAAATATTTTTCATATAGTCATATCTTACGTGACCAACTTTTATTTACCAAAAATCGGTACAAATAACGGAATTGCATGTGAAAAATCGGTACACATAAAAAAAAAAAAAACAATACTATAAAATGCGTATTTTATTTATTCGACTAATAATTTTCTTCAATTTTCCTCAAAATTTCGGCTCTCAAAAACCCTTCCAATTTCGAATATTCTTCTCTGAGAAAAAAAAATTTTTTTAAATTATTTTTTCATTCAATTAAAATCGTTATTTCCTATTTTGATTTGACAAGAAGACAGTTTACATTGAACAACAAATGTTAAAGCATCGCCATCTACCGCCAAAAAGCTGAAATACGAAATATTTGATTATCTGATCATTGTCACCAGGGCTGGGCATGAGAGCTCCATGGAGCTGTGAGAGTAAAAACTTGTGTAGCAACACAAAAAGCAGCGACAGAGAAGAGAACAAAAAATTTGTCAGTGAGAAAAAATTAACCAATCGGCTTCAGGTACATTCTAAAAATTGAGAGCAAGCAAAATGTTCCAATCGTAGCATACTTTGCATAGTTCAAATGAAAAATAAATCGAAGCGTATAACGACGTGTTCAATAGACTGCGCGAATTAATCGCCAAATGCATGCATATTTCACAGATTTTCAAAAAATTAAAGATTCAGTTGAGCTTTTTAAAAATCCTTTGCTCTGTAGCTTTTAATTTGAAGATGAAAAGGCTCAAATGGAACTAAATTCGCTTCAAAGAGATGCCTTGCTTCCTCCTGGTCGAGGCCTTGAATTTTGGTGTGACAAAAATAAATACCCGTTGCTTAAATTAAAAATATACATTTTTTAAATTTTTGGAACAACGTACGCATGTGAGTCAGCTTTCTCTGACATGGCTTTTGTAAAAAACAAGTTCAGAAATTCGTTAACTGATAACCACCTTGAATATCCTTTGCTTATTAAGACTTCAAGAGATGAAATTGATTTTGACGAACTTATTCAGTTTTCAACATAATTCAGAAAGCTTGTGTTTTGCTAATGCAATAAGTTGTTTTCCACCCTGTCTGCTATTCGCCGCATTCAAGTTTCATATTTTTCAAAAATTTGAAATTTCCTAAAAAAAAATTTCTCAGTGCAGAGTAGCGCAGGCAGCACACACACAAGCAAAAGCTTCAATGTAGTGGTGCCCAGCCCTGATTATCACAACCGAACGAATACATTTTCCTTTTCATTTCATTTTATTTTGCCAGTAGTAAAATTCGGTAAAAAAATCCGGTACAAATTGACAAAATCGTGAAATTTCGGTGTACCGAAGCTTTTCTTCGTATCTGGCCTCAAAAATCGGTACAATACCGGAAAAATCGGTACAGTTGGTCACGTAAGTCATATCAGATGCATTTCTGTAACGAAAATTTCTCACTCTTATGTGGAAAGCCTTTTTTTCCGAAAATATGAAAATATTAAAAATACATATCGTTACCTTAATGTAGAAAGGCCCTAACTAACAAATTTAGAATTTTACAGGAGAGAGAAAAATTTTAATTAAAACCAAATAAAAAAACCAAAAAATATTACAATTTTGGGGCACAGCAGTAAGCTCTATTCAAAAGTTCAACCCAGTGGGTCCAAAATTGTGAGATTTAGCTACCACAATAGAAGTCAGTTAGAGGTTTTGTTTAAAGAAGTGATTTAAGTCAGTTAGTGCTTTTTATTTAAATGATTGTAAATCCGTTATTTTTGATCTCAGAACTTTAATTTTTTTTATCATGGTCTATTTGGGGGCGGTATATCGAAATATGTAAAAAAGTGATTTTTGGAAAAAATGTTAGTTGAGGCCTTTCTACATTAAGGTAACGATATAGTGAGCAGCACATGGTATAATTCTACTTAAAAGAAGGATTAAATTCAAGAGCATAAAGTAAGAATCAAATGGAAGCATATTTCAATATCAATATTTTCGATTATTTTACTTCCATTTTGGTTTTATTTTTTATTTTTTAATAATAATCGCCTTATAGAAATATTCGGAATAGAATTTTTTTTAACCCTTCTTTCTTTGAAAAATTAAAATCAAAAACTCATTTGAAGTTTAATTTGACTTGAGTTACTCTTCTGAGAATTTTTCAAAGTCGAATTATAATTGCTCCTTTGATAACACTGTGCAACATGTAAAATGTACCTATACCCAAAACTTGACTGAGAATTAAGTTGCTCACTTAAGTAATTTGCCCCTTTTGTGGGCTAAATGACTAAAATTTTGTCATAGATAGGAAATAAAACTATTGTACACGTTACGAGATATAGCCACAAGTAAGTGCGCTACTTAATTCTCGGCCGAACTTTTTCAGATCGATTTAAAAAGAAAATTTAGACAATTTGACCAGACCAAATATAGGAATTTTCTATGCTCTTCGAGTACTTTCAGAAACTACAATAAAATTTTTGCTTACATTCGATGACCTCAAAAATGTGTCACAGTGTAATCTTCTTTAAATTTCTGTACAAAACACTATCTATCGGCCATAAAAAATAAAAGATAAGAACCCAAAAGCGAAACATGGAAATAACAAAAATAAAAAAGAAAAATTAATTTTCGTACTTTTCGGGCTGTGAGCAATTTTATGAGATACTGTTTTTTTTTTTTTCTTCTCCCATTCACCAGACTTAACGTCGGTCTATATTCTCAGTATTCGGGCAGCATTTTAAAGCTTCTTCTTTGAAGCGAAACAATCCTATTTTATTTCTTCTTAAATCGTGATGCACTTAAAAAACGAACGTAATTAGAACTATATGAATTATGTCTCTACTCGGGTGTGCACTATAAACATACATTTGTATTTATATATGTATATATAAGAACTAAGGTATGAGAGTATTCATACATCGTTATACAAAAGTTTCGAGGCACACAAATGGGCTTTGTTTTGCTCTTCGCTTCTGCGAATGATTGGGCGACTTTATGAAACATTTAACCTTTCTTGTCAGTTGAGTTGTGGGGAATGGTGATGGGGTGGGAGAGGGAGAGGGAGAGGGGAAGTTCAGGAACTTCGGGGAGGATCGGAAGAAGGGGTGAAAACAATTTGTTTGTGAAGACCGTATCGCCATACAACATTGCCGATGAACCTTCATTTTTAAGGCATTTACCAACATCGAAATCGTGAGCTTGAAGCTACCTAGCAGGAAGAGTCATGCTTTACGGCTGCCGATGATGTAATGGACTATTTTGAATTCTCGAAAGCATGACATTTCCATACAGTAACATATCCATTGACAATGTCATGACGGTGGGTACGATAGAGACTTAGTGACTCTTTCTCTCTTTGGTCTTTGGTCTCTCGTCTCTGTTAGCAAAGTTTCTTTTTAGATTTTTTATTATAAAGCAGAGTAATGTAGAGAACAGCCTTCCTGTTGTTCTCCGTAGATCTCTTAAAAATTTCCATTCCACCGCTGGAATAATTTATAAGAATATTCTTGGAAATGAAGAGATCCCTTCTCCGATGACATATGATCGTTACGTAAATAATATGTCATCGATGATAATCTTCTGAAGGATATTTTCTGCTGGGTATCAATACACCTTTCTATATATATATACATAGATATATATATATGCGCCTTTGAGTTCCTGTGCTTGGTGCTTGTAAGTGCGATGGAAAATGCATGCGAAGAGTGTCGTGAAGTTTTCCATGCTCTCAGCTTATTTTCCTGCTAGACAAGGTGTACATACGTAGGCCATGTTTTAGGTTAGCGTAGCTAAATGTCTAAAAATCGCTGCGACCAGAACACCGGAGCATGTGTGTGTGTTTGAATTTTGGCAATATTCCAAGGTGGCTGGCTGCTGCTACTGTCGAAATTTTTCCATGACACAGACCAAGATGCACGTTTATAAGCAATAGAAAAACATGGCCGTGGACGCAGCAACATCAGTAACAGCGGCCGAACTCCCCATAAAATGAAGAGCGCATGCAAGGAGCGCTTGTGTTATCTTAATGGACATTACTGTGTGTCTGTGTGTGTGTGTGCGGTAAAACCGAACTCAGAATGCTGTCAGTGGAAATCGATTTGCACAACTGTTGGTTCCGTTCAGCGATCCAGCGCTTTTGGCCGTGTGATGTTTCCTTCGCGCGTGTCAATCTGGCTTTCGGTCGGTGCTTTGTTGCTTCCTTCGATTCTTTTAACTATCTTCACTCTTATGGCTGGCACACTCCAGCCAGCTCATCGTGCACTATACACTCAACTTCCGTTGGGAAGCCGTGTGTCTGCCATTTTGCTGCTAAAGCTCAGGAATGCCGTCGTTTCTCTTGAGGTTTATTGAGTCCTTTCGAAAGTGAAGCAAGTTTGGCTTCAAGTTGTTATTTATGATTTTTTTCACACAAAAAATTTTCTTTCTTTTTTCCATATTTTCATTTTTTTTTTTTTTTGGTTTTTTTTAATATTTTCTTTCCCTCTTTTCATTCGCCCAATTCAACAGATTCAGCGCGTTGAAAAACTTTCAATCGGCAATTGAGAAAAGTCGCGCAATTTCTGATCTTAAAAGATTCCTATTTTTGTTTTTTTTTTTTATGTTTTGGTTTTTTGTTTTAAAGTATAATATCTTAATAATAATATCCTGAAAATTTGAAGTGAATACAACAAATAATTTTCCATACAAAATTTCGTTCATTCGAGTTCATTAAACCAAAAATGCAACAGAAAAAACTCCTTGTGATGGATTTTTTCGAAGACTCCAGAATTAAATTTTCCTGATCGATATCAAAACAATACGAAAAAAGTTTGAGAAAAGTTGATTTTCTTTAATTTAATATATAATTTGCTCAAATCAGATAATTCATTGTTGGGTTCTGCCCGAAAAAGCTTCAATACCCCTTAAGAGAATTTCTTTATTTATTAATTTTTTTTTTTTTTTTTTTTCCAAAAATCAATATCAATAAACGTTTTCATGAACTTTTTTTTCTGTTTCCAATTAAAATTAAAAAAATTTTAAGACTATAAAATGCCGCAAATCAGTGTAATGTTGGATTCCACAATGTGCCTACCGCCCACAAAGCATACGAGACTGTTAGCGAACGACCTGCCAATAGCATACAAAGTATACGAGATTGTAGTCGAACCGCTTACCAATATCTTACAAAGTATACGAGATTGTAGGTGACCTGCCTACCAATAGTTTAGGTGTTGGTAGGCGTTCGCTCTAAAAAACGGCCACGCTCGAGAAAAAGTATACTAGGATGGTATATGAGGTCGTATGCACTACCGCCTATGGTCTACGAAATGTGTTACGGTTCATTGCTTATGTAGGCAGATTTTAGGCCGCTGGGTATCACGCCCAACGAATGAGCGAATTTCAAGCTCTTGACTATTAACATACATAATCAATTTTAATTACTAAATATTTGTTCGGGGTTAGGGTATTTGACCTTTGAAGCGGAGCCGCGAATAACGTTTTAATTGACAAATTTTTTCAACCTCATTTTCGGACTTTCGCTTTTAATAATTCTTTAGCCCTTTAAGCTATCCCAAAAATATTGTTATTTGGTCAACTCTTGGGACATTTCTCAATTCTTGTGGAACCTTAAAGAACCGAAGTGGCCTTGTAAGTACCTATTAAAAGGCATGGTAAAGCAAAACTGTGAAATTTGTCACTTGTAACGTTATTCGCGGCTCCGCTTTATTTCTCAACGCTTCGGAACCTTCAAGAAGCGAAGTGACTACTTTGTTCGTACTGAATGGTATGAAAGATACAATTAATTTTTTTCTTTTATAAAATCTGAAAAAAATATCCTGATGTTCGATAATTTTAAAAAAAATCTCCGATAAGGCATTAGATTATCTATAGGAAGTGCGGCAAATACGGCCCATCACTAGCGTTTGTCTTCATAAAACGATCAATTCAACACGGATTCGTTTATATGTAGGTACATATATTTTCATTAGCAGTTCCTGCACAGTCTTCATGGGCCCACATTGTACATACAACGCATTGGATCTATGTTTCAGCTCCCTTATGTTGGGAGAACATGTCTCTTCTTTCTCTTCTTTCGCGAACTGGGTCAAATCAAACATCCATAACTTTTGCAATTATGAAATTTGTTTTTTTATTACCTATTATTTTTTTCCAAAATTTAGTGAAGTCATTACGTAATATTTTTCCATATGGAAAATAAAATTATTTACTTGCAAACAAAATTATTTAAAAATATAATTGTTTCATGTTTCCGACTTCTCCTAACATCTTAAAAAGCGATGGAAATTAGTCACCTTAAAAGGGAAATTGCTGCCCATTGCATTAATAGGAAACAAACCCACAAACACAGACAATATAAAATCATGTTAAACCTCTTTTAAATGAGCCGAAATCAAGATGATTAATCAATTATGCACTCAATTGGAGTAAGTGTGTGTGTGTGTGTGTGTGTGTGTGTGTCTGTGACTCAATTCGCATCAAAGTCCAATTTCATATGCAAGGAAATTCGTTGGCTTAAAAAGCACACACATGGACCTAAGTTCGCATCATGGCGAAAGCACAGGGGATTGCTTCAAAAGTTGAAATGCTATTGTTATGTGTAAATAAAGGCGTTAAAATTGCACCCGCAACAAGGCAGAAGAGAATATGTAAAACGAATAAAGGCAAAACGAAAACACAAGAAATTTAACATGAAAAGAAAAATTAACACAAAAAACAAAGGAACAACAACAAGAAGAAGAACAATGAAGAAAAAGAAGAAGAATAAAGCCAGAAGTGCTGGAAAAGTAAAAAGCCGCAGAAGGAAGTACCCTCGAGTCATAATCAACAAGCATGCCAAGTGAATATTATGCATGAATATGTGCTCCATATATGGGCCTGTGTGTGTGTGTATGGCCACGTGTAGAAATCCTAAGAATTACGAGTCTACTGCACGCAAGCACAACACAACGACGCACAGTGGGATTTCGAGTAAAAAAGCCCTAACTTTGGACCATTCAAATTCAAAATTGTTTTAATGAAGCTTAAATATGATACATAGTTAAGTTCAACTAAGGAGAATTAATATTTGTTTTACACAGAAATATGTAAATACTTAATACATATGCAAAGATATGGACCAGAGGCACAAAATTATTTTCCAAAGAAAAAACATCAAATTTTCGTGAAATTTTGTGGTATTTAGAGAGTTTAGACAGTTTTGGACAAAAACTCAACACCTTGTTCCTTTTGGACCCGTTTGGAACTAGACCCAAACTAGACCAGTTGTAATCAGTATTTTGAAAACACTTTATCATCAAAATTCTTAGAATTTCCTATTAAAAAATGAATAAAATGGCCACAATTTTTAAGAGAACATCACATTTTTGACTTCAAAGCTAACAAAAAAAAAATTAATTAAAAATAAAAAAAATTTAAAAAAAAAGGGCCACGATGTTACCTCGGGACATCAATTTCTTTTAAAAAACATGTTTTTTTTCTCGGATGATCCGTTAACCCTCAATCGTGTTCACCACAAAACAACTTCTTTTCAAGGCGCCTCCGGAGAATCGCTGCCATGGATATATTTATCGATAAAAGTTAAGCTATAAGATTTATTTGAAATAAATACACCAACATTATTCATGTCTCCACAAAAAAATCATAAAAACGCGCCTTTTTCGGCTTAAAAAACTATATCGTCCCCTTAAAAAAGTCAAAAGAAACCGATAAAATTTTGCGTTGTGATATGAAAAATATATTTAACATACTTTTAGGTTAAGCGTTTGTAATGACATTCATGGGTGGTGATCATGTCCAATTTTGATGAAACTTTCAGGATCTTTTTCTCTTATTGATAGTAAGCTTTGTGGAAAAAATTCTGATGAAAGGAATAAAAAACTATATACATATATATATATATATGTATTTATACGTCAATTCGGGTTATACATATAAGTGGTGATCGGTGGGCGTGGCAGATGTGTTTTCTTAGTTTTATTGAAATAAGTCTCGGCACCAAGTTCCATTGTTCTGTGAGCACTCCTTATAAGAAGTTTTGGCACTCAAATGGATGAAGGGCTCCCACTGTGCGACGTAAAAGCTATGGCGGCGGAAAGCAAAAGTGTGAGAGAGAGAATGTGAAAAAAGCAACATTGCAACGAACGGCATGGCATGTTGGCACACGCTTATCTAGCTATCTACATACTAACATCCTTTCGCACTTTTACTAGTCGAAGGACAACAACAATAACAAAACCAGCAACGTTCGAATTGAGCTCGCGCGCGCAACAGGACAAAACCAAAATAAAACAGGATAAATAACACAGACCTCTTTTCCTCTTTGATTCAAATTAGAGAATTCTACTCATGGGATGTACTTATTTCATGTGAAAACATTTATTAAACATTTACACACACACACACACGCGCGAAGCCATACATACATACATACATGTGCGGTTGAGAAGAGAAAAAAATTGCTTCGTGTATAAAATGAATCGTTTTCGCGTTTGTTCATCCGAATCTTAAACGCGTCCGAGGAAAGTCCGCTTGATCATATCTATATATGTATGTATGTTTGTATGTATGTATGTTTGTATGCATGTATGTTTGTATGCATGTATGCGTGTATGTATGTATGTATGTATGTATGTATGAGGAGAAAACGTTCGAACGCAAGTATGGATTTGTGTTCAGGGTGTTAGTCCAAACAATTAAAGAGAAATACAATCGAATATAAGGCAAAGCGGTGAGTTCTCCATAACTGTAATGGAAACTCCTTTCAATAGATTATTATCGAGCTAATCGAGCGAACCAATCATTTCAAGATTAAATTACCGACTCCAATTGCAAGCATAATTCCATTGTTATTGAAAACACATATGAATGTATGTATGTATGTATGTATGTGCGTGGAAAAATATACCTACTGGCTCCGCCTAAATTCGGTTAAAATTCCAATCGATGATAGTTCAATTCTTTAGATATTTTCGAACGTGTTATTTTCATGATGTTTTGATTTACCTACATATGTGCACGTATGTACATATATGTATAATAAAACCATACCATGTGATGTTAAATACAGTAATGATACCTGCAATTACCACATAATTAAGAGAGCACTATGACCATAAGGATATATGAAGGAAATGATGTATGCCGGATATTGAGTGCGTGTGCGATGGGTTGAATACGCTAGTTTACATCAAAATGCACTTTTCTTATGGACTTTGGACTCACTCCTAAATACGAAAAAAAATATTTCAAGAATGTTTGATAGAACTGTTTTGTTTTTTATATTGAGTTTTGAAAAAAAAAATATTTTTTGAATTTTTTGAAAATTTTTTTAAATATTTTTTTTTAATTTTAAAAAAATTTTTTATTTTTATTTTTTATTAATAATTTTCTACAGCTTTGGATTCCCTCCCTCCTTAGGTGAGTTTCAGTGAGACTTTTTCGCACTCGATTTGGCGATTTGGTGAGATTTTCTCGACCCCCTCGCCCCCTAGTTTTTTTGACGTAATTAATGGCTGTCGCCAAAGGGTATTGCAGCTTTTTCGGCGACATCTCGACAGTGCATTTATTATATATATATATATATTAGGTTGGTGCGGCAGCTTATAGCTCACGTAGGCTCACAGATAGGCCCTTTGTGGTACCATAGAGACACGACTATCCCCCCTTTCTACTTCCTATAGAAGCCAATTTGACTTCCTGATGAGCCGCGCGATGTCTAAAATTTTGATTTCTGACAGTTCGGTAAGGCTGGTCAGAAAGGTGTGTCCCAGTAGAGACAGTCTTTTTGACGCTAAGGCCGGGCACTGACACAGGAGGTGGAGAATAGATTCCTCCTCTTCTTCCGAGCGACAGCTCCGGCAAAAGTCATTGTATGGGGCTCTCAGCCTTGCGGCATGTCTGCCGAACAGGCAGTGGCCGGTGAGAACTGATACCGTCTTATGGATGGAGGTGTTGCTGAGTTTCACCAGGTCCTTGGATCGTCTCTTATTCAGAGCTGGCCAGGTTTGTCTAGTGATCCCGCAGAAATATTCTTCGACCCAAAGCTTGTTTGCCAGGTCGAGATATTCTTCTTTTATGCGGAATTTCACTGTAGCCAGTGGGATTCCTATGTTGGAAAAGGAGGTCTCTGGAAGCGATGTGCCCATCTTAGCAAGTTCATCGGCCTTGCAGTTTCCTTCAGTGTCTCTGTGCCCCGGTACCCAACAAATGGATACCGCTGAATGTTCCGGTTTCTCGTTAAGAGATTTCCGGCATTCTTGGACAAGTTTTGATGTGGACTCCAGTCCGCAATCAAAGGATTTGATAGCCGCCTGGTTGTCGGTGAAAATGTAAATATTCCTGCCAAATATCATGCCTAGCGGCGTGGTTAATGGCCATGACCTCCGCTTGAAATACACTGCAGTGGTCAAGCAGACGGAGGGCTAAACTAAGGTTTAAGCCGCTAGAATAGATACCGCACCCTACCCTTGAGTCGAGTTTAGAGCCATCAGTATAAATTTCAATTGCGTCCCGGCTGATTTGTAGACCATCGCACCACTCCTCCCTGCTCGGTATGCGGGTGGTATATCCGCATTTGAAGCAGAGCGAAGGGATGCGATAGTCCACATCAGTCGGGATTCTGAAATCTTTTGTCAAGATTTGTGAGTGACCAGTGTCTGTTCTGGTCCATCGGCAGACGGTGTTCAATCGCGCAGATGGGAATGTCGGTTAGAAATGAAAAACTCCATATAAAAAAAGCTTGGGAAGCTCTTGACAGAAATTTCAAGCGGCATTTTTGACGGCTGGCCGCAGTTCAGAAAAAAAAAGTATCATAATATTTGAGCGCTTTTTTGCCTAAAAATGCACATCGGAACCCAGGCTTTCCTAGCAGAAATAATTGAAGTTGAATTGGTTTCTCGCAGAAAAGTGACAGTTGTCAGATGTCAAAATAGTTTGAAGGTGGTTTAATAATACTTCCAAATAAGTTTCCAACACGAAATTCAAACTCAAATTGAAATTTATGCCGCCAGGGCTGTTTAGAATGTTTTTTTACAATACCTTTTTTTCTCGTCGAAATAGCCTAGGAATTTCCGTGGGTTTTTCTGACCGAACTGAAGTGAAGCGAAATCGGTAACGCACGAAAATCGAATGACATCGCTGTGTTTAAAATAAGGCATTCTGTAAAGGGTGGCTCGCATGAGTTTCTTGTAGAAAAATTCAGATTTTTACAGCTGCGATAATTCTAGTTCCGAATGAGAGCAATAATTTTTTTTCAATTTTAATTTTTGGTTTTCATTTTATGCGCTTTTTGGTGGGTGCTGTTGGCTCAGGGGATAGTGTACATACACCGAGAGAAATAACAACAGTTAAATCAACTACTTAGAACAGTTCAAGTAAGAGTGGTCAAATAAACTGTATTCCGCGTTAAATGCACTGAAAAAGGCAGTCAAATGAACAGTTCAAAAACAGTTACTTTTTATGTTCAAATTCGCTTTCGTTCACTTAGACCTATAAGTACCTATAAGTTCGCATTCTGATCAACCGTCTCCGGAGGTTTCGATAGCTCAGTGCTATAAACTGTTACTCGACAGTCGTGAGCTTCGTGGTTCTATCCCTGCTGGCGGCGGGAATTTTTCTGAATTTTTTTTTTAATTACAGTTTTTTTTTGTTCAGAGTGTAGTTGTTTTGGAAGACCAAAATTTTCTCCTAAATTTTTAAGGTTTTATTTTATTAAATTTTTTTTTTAATGGTTCATTTTCAAGCAAAAAATTTTGGGAGTGAAACAATTCCTTAAGCACGTTCCCCAAAACTTGAGCAACCATAAACTCAAGTGAGCATTTTGACCAACAAATTAAATTCGTTCGTTTAGCGTAACGGTTAAGACGTTCGGCCAGCGAAGTGGAGGTCAGCGGTTCAAGGCTCGGTCGAGGCGAGAAAATTTAAAGAGATGAAAGAGAAAAAGATTTTAATAGATAAAATATAATAATTCAATAAAAAAAAACATATTAATAAAAGAAGATTTAAAAAAAGTCAAAGCAAAAAATAAATTATTTTTTCCCAGTCGCTGGTGACAGTTGATTTAACCGCGAGACAGTTATATCAACCATCAGGTAGTTATATCCGTATTGACTGTGTTTGTACTGTTGAGTTGAACGCTACTGTACATAAGTTAACATTTAACGGTGAACTCGGTTATTTTATGATTCCGAGCCAGAATCCGAGTATGTGTGTTCGAATACCGCTCGACGAAAAATCTTCAAAGGTTTTTTTAGGTACCACCGAATAGTGGGCCCCGTATCGCCTTAAAGACTAACTAACAAGATACAGCGACTACTAGTCGGTGGTTCCTGGCAAGTCCACCGATGAAGTTAAAATTTGCCGTTTGGAGTCGGCATTAAACTGTAGATCATTCTCATCCTTTTAAAGCGATACAGACAGCGACAGGTCCGGTTGTCAGAAAAATTTCGTCACATTATTAAGACCACCACAAAGCAAGTACCCCGTTGTAAACGCGATTAATAATCGCTAAGAAGAAGATTTCATGGATTTTTGTTTTTGAGAATGAACCTCAAAACCTCATAAAGCTAATTTAGATTTGAGTAATTTCACAGGACATGAGACTCAATCGGCAGTAGGGAAGAAAATCTTTTCCATCTTCCAGATTCATTTACTCAGGCATTTTTATTTTATTGTGAATTATCAAATAGTCCATTCGGCTTTGTCTTAGTAGTTGATTAAGAGAATGAATTCTTCAATTCAGGCATGGAATGGAATGTATAGCTTTCATATAAAGGCTTAAAATTTAAGGATTCTCATATTATATTTATTTAGAGATTCATAGAGGTTTTCCCGATATAAATACAAAGGTATTCTTTTTTCTTCAATGGGAAAACAAAATAAAATATTAAAAATCCTTCAAAAAACAAACAAAAAAAAAAAAAAAAAAACAAAACAGCAAAAAAAAAATAAAAATAAAAAAACAGCAAAAAAAACAACAAATCAACAAAAAAATTTCGTATCTCTAGAAACTTGGCGCGCAGTAACATGCTCTCGTTCTGAAATACATTTTGAAAATAACAGTCTAAGTGCCGTGCGAGGACATCAGTCGTTTCGTTTCGTTAAATTTTCGTCAACTTTTCGATAAGATTTATGTTAAGGAAGAGAGCAAAAACAGACTCTCTTAATTTTTCTACCCAACAAGAACGGTTTTCTCTTGCGCCAGTCAATGCACTAAACTGGACGATTATCGCAAAACGTTTCATTAACGTATGGAGCATGCAATGCAGAATGGTAAAACTGTTGGGCCCTTATACATTTGAGGTAATTTTAGTAAAATCGGGCAACATGCAATGGATTTTTTTTTTTTTTTTTTTTTTTTGAATAGCAAAAGTTTTTATATTTTATTTTTATTATTTTCATAAATATTGTTGAGAAAAGAATTGAAGCGATTTTAGAGAAATTTTTCTCCGATTTATTTCGATATACTTATTAAGGGTAGGTAATTTACAAGTGAAGTTATTTTTCTTCTTATAGGTAAAAATTGGGAAATATTAAATAAATTGTTGCGCATAATATTGATATTCGTCTCGGTTGAGTCTTTTTATTATTATATATATTTTTTTTTAATACAGTAGTATTCCCCGGATACAAGCACCTTTCAAAATTCACAAAAAATAGTGCTTATCAGCGGGCTCTTGCATGAAAATCGCCGGATATAAGCAGGGAATTCTTATATCTGGGGTGCATATATCCGGGGAATACTATATTTTTCTTTTTCTTGTTAAGGCAGAAAGGAAAACTATGAAAGCAGAATGATGATATTACCAGATTACCAGCGACTATTGCGCTTAACTTTGGGAACAGATTGAGCCACAGACCGTAGTTATAGCTAATCGGGTCTCGGACGAGTTGTTATAGACCTAATCTTCTGAAGGACCTAAACACTTTCACACCGTGTGTGGTCGGAATGCATTCAAGTTAAGGTCACACTCAACCCACGTTAAGGACTTCAAAAATAGTGCGATACGAATGGTTTTCTTCCTTGATTCAGCGAAGGACGAGATAGCCGAGAGGGCCCAAATAAAGTTGCGGTGTGACTTTAGGCATTTAGTAGGTACATACATACAGCATATGTATGTATATCAGTTATGCCAAATGACTTTCCTTTCAAAGTGGAACATTTTTTTTTTCCAAAAAATGCGGAACAAAATTTAATAGATTTTTTTATGAGGAAAAATATTTAAAGCCCATTCCGGCATTACAAATAAGTATATTCCTAAATCACTTTTCTGCATATTTTGGACGAAAATGCATATTTGAACGATTTGCATATACCTAAATGCATTTTTCATCATATCATTCGAAAATATTTGATTACATTTACAATTTTGCTAACAAAAAGTATTTTGATCTCTCATGACGCAAAGCATTTCAGCGCATTCTTTCAGGTATACCTACCTCTGCCCCCAAGTCCATATATAACACGTTGGTGTACGTGGCTAAATGCTGCTTTTTATTATTCAGACTATTTCAATAAGGTGAAAAGTGTTGTGGATTCATTTAATAGCGATAATGCTGAAGCTATTGGTTTATCTCAAGTGTTGTTCGAGTCAAGCCGTTTGATTGAAGAACTTGCATATATAAAGAGAATTATTTCCAGCCTTTGTAAGGCCATTGTAGGACATCTCGAAACTTGAGGAATGGAAATTAAGAAATCTTTCCGCGTTGTTAAAGAGATATGCACATTTATCTATAAATGCACTACAAAATAAATCATACCCACAAAAAATGGCATTTTAAGCGAAGGTATGGAGGCGACAGAATCGTATGTATGTATGTGAAAAAACTTTCTCCGACTGAGTTGTCTTTTTTTTTTTGTTTTTTTCACACTGCCCAGTGTCTTCTGCAGACGTTGAACGAAGTTTCTATGCATATGCAAGCATATGTGACGGCGTCCAATGAAAGGGACCTAAGGGTCGGTCGGACGAACATTTTTGTACATTCGTAAAAAACAGTGAAATACAAGTGTAAACTTTAAACTGCTCTCCTGTAAAATTTCATTTTTTACCCTTAGGTCCCGCGCGCCGTCACGTCACATATTAACAGAAAAGCGCAAATCCTTTTTGTTTGAAAACCTGAAACATCATTTGATAATTTACTGTTATAAAAACGTCGAAAAGGCAGATTGAAATTCAAAGTGAATAAGACTAAAAATGCAATGTTAATATGAGCCGTTTATTTTGAAAGTGGCATAAGTCACTTTTTTTTTAAGTCGAGATATTTAAGGGTTTGCGTTTTAACACGTTTAAAAATATGGATGCTAACTTTCGAGAAGATTTACTTGTATTTGTTATCTAATGATACTGACATTTTTGAGTGCAAATTTTTTAAAAATGAAAAGATACCGTTCAATTGTATTTAGTGTTGCCATTAACTCGATTTTTTTGAAAAAGTGACTTATGCCACTTTCAAAATAAACGGCTCATATGATGTATGTCAAAAGCTGAATAAAGAAAACTTCAAACTTTTCTACAAAATGTATTTATACACAGAGAAAAAAATAACTGTAAATTATACCAATTTCGCTCTTAACCCAACAATTTTCGCTCTTAAAATGATCTCAAGAGTTTTTAGCTTTTAACCCAACAATGTTATCACTGTTATTTTTTTTAAGAGCGAAATTGTTGCGTTAAGAAAGGTGGCTTTTGAAATTTCCGAGCGCGAAAACGGTGGATTTGAAATGCACAGCTTTTAAAATCTCCAAAAGCGAAAATTTTGATTTAAAATTGGAATCATTTAATAATTTCCAAAAGTGACACTGTTGATTAAAAATGCACAGCTGTAGATAATTTTATTATCTATTCGCAAAAATAATTTCAAAAAAAATGTGTTTCCTCCTCTTGACATAACACCAAAAAAAAACCCATCGGATGGACTTCATCCGATTTTGTCACTCCGCTGTCGTGACTGCTTTCGCAATGCTTAAAAAGTTCTAAGATGAATAAATGTCTTATATGTCCTATTTTATGAAACAAATGAGAATTATACCGAACGAAAAGAAATGTAATTAAGTGCTCAGTGCTCTTAACTTAAATAGTTTCGCTCTTAACAAATTCATTAAAATGTAGTTGGAATAACAGTTAAGCTGTAAAAATCCGAACTTTAAATGCGAAAGTAGTTAAATCTACGGATTCACTATTAAAGTTACTACTTTCACTCTTAAATAATAGCCAAGAGCGTTTTCATTGTTGGGTTAAAAGCTAAATCCTTTAGATTCAAGAGCGTTTTCTCTAAGAGCGTCGCACTCTTGAATTTACTATGTGTTTTTTTCTCTGTGTAGTGACTGTTTTTTTTTTTTTTTTTTTTTTTTTTGCATATTTGCGTGCATATTTTGCTTTTTTTAGGGTTAAATTTTTAGCGCTACTTTTTTCGTGCATATACATACATATCTGCTCTGGTTATAACTCATGTGCTTTTTTTTACCGAGAATTTAGTCCTGCTGCTCTTTAATATTTAAAATTTTTGTTAGGGTCCTTTACTGTTGAGCAAAAGAAAAGCATATTTGTGAAAAATCAGAATTTTTCATGGACCGGAGGCAGAGGCCGAAAATCGGAATATCTGGCAGCGCTGATTTATATATTTATATACATGCATGTTTATTTCAATTATGGTATAACCCAGCGCAGAAAGAATATCGAGTGATTGTTTGCTTTCTTTGGCTAAAGCTGAACGTAAGCTTCTCTGCCATATGGCCGCCGATTCGAATTTCTAGAAAAATTGAGCCGCTATTTTAGACAAATTTGTCCGTATAATTTAACGCGCCTGTGAGTTCTTGTCACGTCTGCAACCTTATCCTTTTTTCCTTGCTCTCGTTCACATGCACTTATCAAAACTGGCGGCAGCACAAGAGAATGCAACTTTATTTTACATGTGCCCTTTAAGACTTTACCGCAAAAGTTGATTTTGGCGATGAGTGCCATGCACAAACACATCTTCATACACACACACACACACACACACACACACACACACACACACACACACACACACACACACACACTCAAATGCTCGCTCGCATACATGCATTTGGATGTCTACATATATATATATGTGTGTGTGTGCAACGCATTACCCACATTCGGTTGAGTTCTCTCAACTTTTTTCCATCCTTTGCTTAACTTTCCTTCTTCTTCCCTTCTTCCTTCCTCTTTCAAGCCCCTTTCCACCTCTTACCGCGCCATTCTTTTCTCCCCCCTGTTACTTCTTGACCTTTTTTTTACGCCTTCCCTTTCACCGCCTTTCATATAAAGATAAGGCGTGGAGTTATGAAAGTGACGCGCTTGGAGAATTATGCAAATTTAAGTGCCTTTTAAGAATATGAGTTCAACGAAGTTAACTGCAACAACGGCAGCAACAACGGCAGCAACAACAGCAGCGGCAGCAGCAAAAACATCAGTGCTGCGGCAACGTCGATACGCTTTCTAGACGACTTTTTAGTGAGAGAAAAACAAAACAAAAACTACAAAACAATAAAAAAATAAAAATAAATCAAAATTGCATAGAGCCCATTCCACGCACCAAAGCAAGCTCTTAAGATTTTGAGATCCTAAACAAAAAAATATGAAAGCAAAAAAATGTTACACAGCGCTACAGGCCGAACGAAGTCCTTGCAGTGCAAGATACATATAAGATTTCCGAAGGATTGTCAGCAGCTTAAAAAAGGGACTACAAAAACTATTCAACCATTAAACTTCTAGTCTTGTCTAGACTGAATTACGGTTTTTTTTTTTTTATGTTGGGGTTGGGAACCTATGTCTATAAAATTGTGCCGATATTAAATTTGCAAAAAATTCCTCATCAGAAAAATCTGTAATCGCAACCGTTTCACTCCATAATTTGATATATTCAAGTCAAGCAAGTCATATTCCCTGTTCGATTATTATTTTCTGGTAAAAAAATAATTCGGATCAAAAATCTGCATCGAAATAACACGAGAAAATCCCAATATTTGAAAAGAAGGACGGATATCCAATCCATCCACACCATTTCGCAGTATGCACCTGTTATCGCAACTATTTTTGCAATCCTTTCGCGAACGTTATAAAACCAACTGCCCACTCCAATAAAATTTGTAGGATCATTAGGTAAATTTGTCAAGAAAACTAAAATCTGGTTGTTTTCAATCGGCCATAGGCGGTAAGTAATACATACGACCTTATATACCATTCTAGTATACTTTTGTTCGAGCGTGGCCGTTTTGTAGAGTGAACGCCTACCACCACCCCATAAAGTAAACTATTTGCAGGAAGTTCGCCTACAATCTTGTATACTTTGTAAGCTATTGGTAGGCAGGTCGCTTACAATCTTGTATACTTTGTAGGCTTTTGGTGGGCAGTTCGCCTATATTCTCGTAAACTTTGTAGCTATTAATAGGCAGGTCACTTACAGTCTCGTATACTTTGTAGGCTATTGGTAGGCAGGTTGCTTACAGTCTCGTATACTTTGTAAGATATTGGTAAGCGGTTCGCCTATAATCTCATATACTTTGTAAACTATTGGCAGGAAGTTCGCCTACAATCTCGTATACTTTGTAAGCTATTGGTAGGCAGGTCGCTTACAGTCTCGTATACTTTGTAGGCTATTGGTAGGCAGGTCGCTTACAATCTTGTATAATTTGTAAGATATTGGTAAGCGGTTCGCCTACAATCTTGTATACTTTGTAAGATATTGGTAAGCGGTTGGCCTACAATCTGTATACTTTGTAAGCTATTGGTGGGCAGTTCGCTTACAGTCTCGTACACTTTGTAGGCGATAGGCACTGTTGGTCGCTGGGTTCCTTAATCTTCCTCTTATAACCCTCTCTCTGTAATACAATGTTCTATTACTTAAGGATAAATGAAGAATTGTAAATAAATGAAATGAAAATGAAATTAAATGAAAAATGGAAAGCAAAATAAAACGCGAAATCAGTTCGAAAGGCTTCACTGGCGATTTTGTACCTCTTTTTTATGGACATAAACATATATGTATATGTAGTTATGTACTTATAAATATAAACGAAATTTCATAAAATGTGTTAATTTAATTGCATTTCAATTTAAACAAGAGAGCAAGCACTCAGCGAGAACATCTTAGCAAATGCCAAATGCAAATTCAAAGTCAACAGCAGTCGAAACAGAAATTGGCGGAAGCATAACATTTTCTTTTGGTCAAAATTTCATTGACTGCGAAGATGGAGCCGGCGATTGGGCAGTGTGGTGAGGGCAGTGTGAAGAATGGAGCGTTGGGCGGAAACAGAGTGAACTGAAGTAAAGTGCGTTGGAGTAAAGTGGCAAGGGAACCGTTTAACTTTTTCATGTGCCATAATTATGTTTATTGGCCTGCAGGGATACAAGGTCTGGCCTTTATTCGCATATTTCTTCGTGTAAGTAAGCACATACATATATACACACATATCTATGTATGTCTGCCTGTCTCCCGTTGTCTGTCTCTCCGTTTTTCTATGTCTTGTCGTGCTTGCTGGTTCGCTCTTCTTGCCATATGTATTTACATATATGTATGTGCACTTTCCTATCATCCCAGCCGGAAACGTCCCGGTGAAACAATCAATGGTTTCAGCCTGACATAGAGCCGCGGTTCCTCCTGATTATACACCAATTTTCTCATGAAATCTACACACAAGTGGCATTGGCAGTTTTAAGAGCACATGTCACGAGTTGGTCATCGAAAGTGGAGTAGATCTACTCCGTCGCGTCGATATCTCTATCGATGACAATGCCATTGGAGTTGCGATGAATAACATTTCCTCTCGATGGCAATGCCATTGAAATTGAGAAGCACTCAAATTTTCCCCTTGATGTCCTTGGTGAAAAAATTACTGCATTGGTCCTTTATGAAAAATTTCCGACTGGGATGTTTTTCTAACTTGCCAAAAAAAAAAAAAAATAGTAATAATAATGAATAAATAAAACCATCTGACTCTTTAATGACGTATGTACTTATGCATGCCGTATCGAGCAAAGGGAAATAGGGCATTTGATATCTTCCGTTATAAATTTTTTGAAAACAAAGATAAAAACATGGAAAAGATACTGCATTGTAATGGGTGGATTTAAAGAGCAGATCACTTTAATTATAATAAAACTATCATTGAGATTGTTGTCCAAAGGCCATCGAGATGAAAGAGAAATTTTGAAAAATGAAATTTATTAAAAATTTTCAATAGTGGCATTCATTCAGCTTCGGAAACTTACGAAGCGAAAAATTTGTCGCCGAACTGTCAAAAGTTTTATGAAGATTTCCAATGGAAAAAGTTTCACAAAACTGCATGAAACCCTCAAATATTTTTTAAAATATTTTGAAGGCAATTATGTTCCTCGCAAAGCAGGCATTTTTCCAACAATTTTGATTCGATTTTGCAGTGTGCCAGAAACAAGACCAAAACGACAATCTAAATAAAGAAATCAATCGATTCCAGAGGAAAATATTTGGCGTTAAAACCAGGCCAGCCTGACAATAAAATACACGACACAGACACACACACACAATATTAAAATAACTTTTAAAACACGCCCATTAAGGGCGACCATTACGAAAGAAGAGATTTTTAAGGCCATAAGGGGCCCTATATACCGACTTTTGTTCAATTTCTTTATGAAAACTTACCCTTTGCCACGCCCAATTTTCCAATTTATTTGAATTCTTATGAGAGGCTTAAATATACGCGCAAATTCTAAGTTTCATTGAAATATTTCGAAAAAGTCTGATTTTGAGGCAGTTTTGGGATTTTTGTGACAGACCCTAGTACTGGAGGTACCCCTAAAAATTGTCCGATCGGGTCCATTCTTGTTCTTACTCATGTTCCCGCATATCAAATTTCGTCCAGATAGCTCAACTCCTTCGATAAGAAAACTTTATACAGACAGACAGACGGACGGACAGACGGACGGACGGACATGGCTAAATCGAATCTCCTGGTGACACTGATCATTTCCATATAAACATTTTTTGTATGGTCTGTGTCGACTGGTTCTGGGTGTTACACACAACCACACAAACGGATCGGGTATAAAAAGCGAGTGGCGACTGGTCGGGGAGAGAGGCATGGGCATCCTTCTATATTTGTTATCCGGTCACAGATTTTATTTTTCCCCAATTTGGTAGTTTACTTTACCAACTGGCAAGAATGTTCATCTAAAAGCTATCTGTCATTTCTGTCAGTCGTTAAATACAAGAGGACACATTTTGTATAGAAAAGAGAAAAATTTTTGAAAATTTCCAAGTATTTTTTATCAAGATTTAAAAATACATACAAAAATCATCGTGTTTTAAGCTGCTACTACTGAATAACGGTACCTTTTAGACTAGTGCTCCAAAAAACCAAAAAATACAGCTCTTGACATAAGCTATCGCGTATTAAAAATCCGTTGAAATTCACGAATAAATTCCTAAAAAAAAAAAACGGAAGGAATACCAGCAACTTACTTATGTTGAAAATGTATACAGAGCATACTGATGTGAGGGAGGATTGGCCGGAACGTGTGCCATTCGCGTTTTGACTGCTGATTAGAAACTTTGATAATTTCAATAAAAGAAAACTGATGGTATGCATGTAAATTGAAGCCGAGTGAATAGTACTTTGAAAGAGTCGTATGAAAAGCCGGAATGTCTGAGTTCACCATTACGGCGGCAGTCGACCATATAGAAATCTTGAATGTGTGCTTTTTTAAGCTAAAAAAAAAGTACTGAAATACTTTTTGTCTGAACTTAGCATCAGCTGAGTAATTTGTTGAATAAGGCGGCCAGCCGGTTCGCATTCTCTGGCAAACCAAAACTCAAAAAGTGTAATAAAAAAACTTCCACTCATGTGGAAAAATTGATTTTAAAATCAATTTTTAGTCAATATTAGTGTTGTTAGTTTCTAGTTTAAGTTCAAACTCTCAGTCATGTTGCGGATACGGATGGATGGGTGTCCCACACTGACTTATTTAAGGTTGGCCGCCTTATTGTTGAATGTTTCAGAACACATTTTAGAGAGCTTCTACATGCATTTAAAGGCACGGATAAATGCAGAATTTATCTCTAAATGCAGATTTAGCTGCTAGCTAGATTAACTCAACATAAAAATAAATTCTCAAAAATAAATTTCAATTTACAAAAAAACAAAAAAACAAAAAGTGCCTTTCGAAATAATTCGTTGCAAACAATTTTATTTCAGGAGCTTTTTCTCTTTTCGCTAAAAATTCCGATTACCTTTTGGCTAAAAACAAATGAGTAGCGGCTACGTGAGAATTCTCGATTTTACTATAATTAATCACGTCATAGAATAGAGTCTAAAACGACGGCAAAAGCTTACACGAGGCAACAGGATCTATGTAGCAGGATATCGCGTTCGCAGTTACGGTTCGAATTTTCCAAACAAAAACAACCTCAAAAAAAGAAACAAAAAAACGAAAAACAACAAAAAAAAACAAATAAATTAAGAAGGAAAAAACCGAAATGGAAAGCCCTAGAAAATCACAGCATCAGTCGTAGCACCTGCTCAATTAAGTTAAGGACTGAACAGGACAGTACAGATTCGTGCAGTGGGAAGTGATGCGCCAAGAGACGAGATTCGTTACATTTCATTTTGTTACTTTCCGTTTGGTCACGCCTCACCGCCTGTGTGCGCTTTTTTTTTTTTTTTTTTGTATATTTTGATTTTTCACTATTTTATTTTCCCGTTTTTCCCCCCCAATTTATATTTTGTACTTCAGTTACAAAATTCAATTAAGCGAACATTTTTGAAGTTACGTAAAAGCGTATATCGTTCGTGGCACGTTCCAACTGAGGTCATGCAACATAAAAGGAGATAGAAAGAGAGGGAAGAAGAGAGAGAGATAATGAGAGAGACAGAGAGAGAAAGAGATAGCGAGAGAGAGATAGATATAGAGGAGGGGAGAAGAGACCAGAGCAGGGGTTAGAAAGACCGATGGAGAAACGTAGAGACAAATGGACGGACCGATGACGTTGGATGCATCAAAAGTTTGGAGTGAAGACTAATTGCTTCAAATTGGATTAAATATACAATCCATTTAAAAATATAAGTGCAGCAGAAAGTTTCCAAAATACTTACATCTGTATAATTATGTACGTCATTAAGAGCATTAATTATAGCATTTAGATAATTTCCAAGCAATCAGTGATTGATCAGTGAGTCGATTTTGATTGGCATTTTAACATTTTTATTTTTTGATATTTGCAAATCACGTTCGAATTGATATTTCCAGGAATCCTTCATCAAATAAGTACATATTTTGGAAATCAGTCAGCGCAAATTTTAATACGAAATCCGATTCGGTTTAGCGGTCTTCCCTTATATGCCATTCAGACGAGCATCGAAATCCCGAGATTTCGGCACTTGGATTTCGTGAAATCCAGCGGCCCTATTACAGTTTTCGTAAACGCAACAAACGCAACGCAATTTAAAATGTTGTATTGAAATTTCAATGCAAAATGTTGAATTGCGTTGCGTTTTTTGCGTTTACGAAAACTGTAATAGGGCCCCAGATCGAAACCCAAGCGTTCACACGACATTATCGCCATTGAGAGGATTTGATTTGACAACCATTCATCTGTTTGCAGTCCTGCCAATTGTAGGGAAGTTTCTTTTAAAAAATGTAGGGACTTTTTTAAAACATAAAATGGCTTTTAGGCACAAAAGGACAATCGGCCAATGTACGGAATTTGAGATATATTTCAAAATATTTAATAAATTTTGTATAAATTTGGTTGTCATAAAATTAGAAACACAAAATAAATACTATGCCAACCTGTGCTTATGTGAAAAAATTCGGTCGAAGCTATCGTTAAGCGTCGATAGTCTACAAATTTGAAAATTGAAATAGTATTTGTATAGGCTTTTTTGAATAAATTGAAAACTGTTTTATTTACCGCTACAAGATAAGGCCTTTTTATATTTTTAATGAAATCATTTTTACTTGAAAAACAATGAGTTTTTGAAAGAAACTTTTTATTTTTGAAAAAAAAAAACAAAACAAAATTTCAAATGACTTTAGTACGAGTCGGAGTTCCCGACTACCCTAAAAGATTCTCGAAAATATTAGCCTACCATATTCATGGCCACTCATACATTTTTTTATGCAAGAGGCATATTATTTTTTTAAAAATATAACGATATTTGTGATAGGGAAAAACGTAAAGAATTGTGGGGATTTTTTTTTTTTTAGTTTGTAGGGAATTTTTTGTTTGCGTGTGGCAGCATTGCCTGTTTGTTTACTTTGGTTTTTTCAAAATTCAAAAGTAGTGTTGCAGCATTTCATCGATACTTATCGAAAACCACAGAGTTGCATTCAGTTTGTACCGGATTTCTTTTGGGATTTCCTTGAAATCCAATTTCTGAGCGGATTTCGTTTGACATATATTTCGACTGGATATCGACTGAAATCCTCAAAAGTGCCGAAATCCCGAGATTTCGATGTCGTCTGAATGGCAAATTAAGGCGAAACTCTACAAACGACGTAAAGGACGGTACGCAGCGATGCCAGATGGCGGGATTTTCCCCGTTTTGCGGGAGATTTCGACCTGAAAGGGACGTTTACACCGTATGCGCGGCAAAGTTGAAAATATTTCAACTTTTCAGGCGTTTCACGCGGAAGCAATGTAGCTGCTTCCATTTAAAATTTAAAATTAAAATAAATAATAAAATAAAATTTAAATTTTAAATACATAAGGGGTATTCACAAAGGCGTGTTAAAAACGTTGGAAAGTCGGAAAATCAGAAAATTTGCGAATTCTTAAAATATATTAAAGTTTTTGTTTTTGTATCTTGCACAACTTTTTAAGCAGTTAAAATTTTTAGATTTTCCGACGCCTTTGTGAATACCCCTATACATTTCAATACAAATATTGATTCAATGGAAGCAGCAATGATCTTAAAGAAGAGTCTTTGGACAGAAAAGTGGTCAGAGAAAATTTAATGGGCCCTTATGGGACCAAGTTATTGTGTTTAGAGGATTTCAAAAATGCATTTCAGAGAATTTTGGCCTTGTTTTGAGACACTCAGGAGAATATTCCACTAAAAATCTGGCAAGAGTGGATACAAAACTACGTTCATTAATTTCTAAGCCTTCTCGATTTACGAGTTTTCGAAGTTTTGCAGACAAATACACGTTTAAAGGCTCAGTTAATCTTGATGGAACGTAACTTGACTTTACTCATTTAATCAGCTGACTTGATATGTTTAGTTCCTTTTTGTATGGGAGCAGTTAATCGAAACTTAATTTGACTTTAAGATAAGAATCTGAGGAAAACAGATTTCTATAAGTTAAGTCAAGTTGCGTTCAATCATGAGTAGGTAACTGAGCCTTCTATGAATTTGAATAGATAAATACTGTAGATTTCACAGAATTTAGAGTCAATAGAATGTGCGTTCTTTGCTAATTTTTTTATTTTTTTTTTATTCATTTTTTTGTTTTCACCTTCATCAGACTTCAGCAAGTTCCTGAGTCCTCTACAATCCATCCAATGTCATTGTTTAGTAAATCCTATATAAATTACAGACATTGGGAGTTCCTCTTGTTGTTTCGCACTTTCGCTTTGGCCAATACGATGATTGAATAGAATTCATTTATTATGAACTTAATGCATCGATGACAATGACAGTCAGAGCACTTGAACACAATTCCTCACTTACATGTTCGCTATACACTTTGAAGCGTGTTTATGATATTTGTGTTGGTACAACCTCATGGAAGGCTGTCGGCAAGGACCCCAAAATCTATACGGTTGTCAGTACAGACAAGGGAACTAGTTCAAAGTTCAGCAGTGCGAATTCCCAGGCACAGTCGGTGGAAAATTTTAAAAAAAAAAAAAAAAAAAAAAAAATTGATTGGGTTTTATGCTAAATATTGTGATTACTCGAATTTCGGAGGCTCTTTGAACCCACAAGTTGTAACACTTAAATCTCTATTGACAATGCGAAATAGGAGCTTCGTTTTTGCAGAAAAATGAATGTGCAAAAGGAAAATTTGGGCTCGCAATCCGAAAGTTCGAATTCAAATCTGTGAGCAGACGAAAAAAAGAAAGAAAAAAAAACAATTTTCAAAAATTTTAGGCTAACATGGGAGAAGGGTGATTGTGAGGCCGTTTCTGAAGGAAAGGATACGATCATCTCTACGTATATTTTAAAAATTTCTAAAGAATTAATATTTGCCTGAACGCTGGATGGGTACAGTAAAATGGAACCTCGAGACTGTAGAACCTACCGCGGCGGATGCAACCGATAGAACAAAATGGAGAAATTGATCGCGTTTTGCGGACTCCGGGATAGGCCGGGACTTTTGAAATGCAAGAAGAAGAATGTTTGCCGCACTCTACAATATGGCAATGAAGGTAATGCCCTCGCACAAGCGTCAACATAGGGTACGAATGTCATTAGGCCTACTTATTAAAAACTTTTTCCCGCTGCTTAGTCTTTTTGGTCCGAAAAGCCAAAGGTTTTTTAAAACTGATCAGTGGAGTACTATTGACACTGACACTGGTCAATGGCCAATTGGCATTTCCTGCTGGGTAAATACTCGAATTGCTGAGCAAAACTTTGAAGTGTGAGCACATGATTTCATTGAAATTAATGTAAAACAATTGATAATGTTCCAACTATCGTAGATACGAATTGTGGATGGCTGAGTGAGAGAAACAGAAAAAGAGAAAGAGACAGAGAGGTGTGTGTATGTGTGTGTGTGTGTGTGTGTGGAGGTGAGTGTTGCGTTAATGACAAATCGCACTTGAATGTTGAAAAATTAATGTGATATTTGGGAAACCAGCTTAAAAGCATTCGGAATGAATAGCAAAAAGTAGCAAAAAGGACGAAAAAAAAAACATTTGAAAATGACATCAAAATGCAAGGGCAATTCTTATTCTCCATTTTAGCTTGAGTTTCTTTCAATGTACAACAAAATCATTCAAACTGCATACGTACATATGCATGGGTATGTTTGTATATTGTATGTACCTATGTGTTTATATGTATGGATTTTTGTGCATATGTGTATGCTAGTGTCTCTTCACACACAAATTCTAATCTATATTCGCTTTGCATAGTAGTTGCTGTATTTTGTAGTGTAGCTGATGTTGTTGTTGTTGTTGTTGTTGTTGTTGTTGTTGTTGCTGTTGCTGTTGCTGTTGCCGTAGTTGCATTGGTAGTGGCAGTAGGGCTTTCATGTGAAAAGTTTTCGTCATTTGCATACTTAACGCATTAACAGTAGAGCAGCAAGAGCAATCAAGTCTGGGCATGCCTCTTTTAAAGTATCCTTCGCCCTAATGCAATGCATGGTCGTGGCCCTTAACGTTTGCTGTTTGCCATTGCAACGCTATTTCCATGCAAATGCGGTCCAGAATATCTCCTCAGCTTTTGCTCTTGCTCTTGCTACTGCTGCTGCTGCTGCTTCCCTTAAAGCGTGCTGCATACTCCATGCATTATGGCATTGCCATGTTGAAGTGCATGTTTCAATTCGTTTCTATTATCACAACAACCAGCGATTATAGTCCAGATAAGTGTTAACAATTTTAAAGCAGAATAAAAAAGAGAAGAAAATGAAATCCCAGAATAAAGAAAATTTAAACTAACACACAAGCAACACCACCATCGATGGATACAAAATGATTATTTTTATTATATTTGGCTGTCGTTTTTTTTTTTCTTTTGGTGGTGAATTGCGATATCAGCAGAAAAGTTTTCTTTGTTTGAGCTTTCAAAAATTTTAAATGAAAAATTCAATCAAACTTTCGCTTCGTTTTTTCCCGCATATGTACAGGCTCATGGTTTACAACATATGTACATATTTTAATGTTTTTGAAGGTTTAAACTTTCAAATGATAGTCTTCAGCTAAACCAGGTTTATTAATTATACCTTTTCCGAAGGAAAGGGTATATTAAGTTTGGCACGGTGTATGTAACATACCAAAGGAGTCGCGGTAGATATAGACATATATTAGGTGTAGTAAAAAGAAATCCATTATTTTTCCAATAGATGGCGTTATTTATCTGCATCTCGCGTTGTATAAGTCCGATCGTGTTCCGCTAGGGGGCATTAGAAAGATGACAGTTCCTACTAAAAAAGCTTTTTTGACACTTTTTTGATTGATTGATTCAGTTTTGTTTGAGAGCTTGTCAAAGATGGACATCAGCAAAGAGAAAATTCGCTACATTTTACAGTTTTTCTTCGATAAGGGAGAAAACGCAAGCCAGGCGGCTGAAAATGTGAATAGCGTTTATGGACCTGATACTGTAACAGCCAATCATGCGCAATTTTGGTTTCGTCGATTCCGTTCCCGTAACTTCGATGTCAAGGATGCACCACGCACTGGAAGGCCAATTGTCGAAGATGTCGATAAAATCATGGAAATTATCGAGTCCGACCGTCATGTTAGCACTGTTTCGATTGCAAAAGAGCTAAAGATTGCACAAAAAACCGTTTGGAACCATTTGAATAAGGCTGGATACACAAAGAAGCTCGATGTATGGGTGCCACACGAGTTAACGCAAAAAAACCTCATAGACCGAATTTCCATCTGCGAATCGCTGCTGAACCGCAACAAAATCGACCCATTTCTGAAGCGGTTGGTGACTGGTGATGAAAAGTGGGTCACTTACGACAACGTCAAGCGAAAACGGTCGTGGTCGAAACACGGTGAACCGGCGGAAACGGTGGCCAAGCCAGGATTGACGGCCAGGAAGGTTTTGCTGTGTGTTTGGTGGGATTGGCAGGGAATTATCTACTATGAGCTGCTCCCATACGGCAAAACTCTTAACTCGGAACTCTACTGTCAACAATTGGACCGTCTGAAGGAAGCAATCGCCCATAAGCGGCCAGCTTTGGCCAATAGGAGAGGAATTGTGTTCCATCAGGACAACGCCAGGCCACACACATCGATAGTGACTCGCCAGAAGCTCCGGGAGTTTGGTTGGGAGGTTCTTTTGCATCCACCTTATAGTCCGGACCTGGCACCAAGTGATTACCATCTGTTCCTGTCCATGGCGAACAATTTTGCTGGTGAAACATTCGCTTCAAGAGAGGCTTCTGAAATTCGACTGTCTCAATTTTTTGCTAATAGGAACGAGGGCTTCTATGAGAGAGGCATAATGAAGTTACCTTTAAAATGGCAACAAGTTATCGAACAAAACGGCTCATATTTGACCTAAATCGGGTCATTCTAACTATCTTAAATAAAGCCCTCAATTTAATGCAAAAATAATGGATTTCTTTTTACTACACCTAATATATATATTCTTGATCAGGGTGACAAGAGGAATCGATCTAGCCATGTCTGTCTGTCTGTCTGTCTGTCTGTCTGTCTGTCTGTCGGTCACACTTTAGTTTTTCGCAATTTACTCCTAAGCTATGAAAGATATCATATTGAAATTTGGCATGGACTTCAACCAGGTAAATGTCCGAAAAACTGCATACACATTTTTTTCGTAGTCCCTTCTTGGGTCGTGGGAAGTGGTTCAGAAGTTTCAAAAATCACGATTTTTAACGTTTTTCCTGGATAACTTTTTTACTATACATCCCAGCTTATTGAAATTTGGTGTGTGTATAGCTACTATGTAGACTTAAGCTTTCGCTGAAAAAAAATTGCGACATCGCTATAACTATGGTCATCATCCTACACAATAGAAAAAAACACTCTTTCTCTTATTCTCATATCTGAATACAAAAATTTTTTTTTGCTTCTTCTGATTGTGTATTTTGCCGCCAAATAAAGTCGTCCATTATGGATAAATTTTGACCATGACCACATTTCGCGAAATTCGTAAAAATTGATTTTCACTATTTTGAATTGAGTATTTCGCAGCTAAACAAAATGTCCTCTAAGGGTTAAAATTTGATCAAGACCACCATCCGCGAAATTCGCGAAATTTTGATTTTCACTATTTTGAAGTGAGTATTTCGCAGTTAAACAAAATGTCCTCTAAGGGTTAAAATTTGATCAAGACCACCATCCGCGAAATTCGCGAAAACCTGATTTTCACTATTTTTAATTGAGTATTTCGCAGCTAAACAAAATGTCCTCTAAGGGTTAAAATTTGATCAAGACCACCATCCGCGAAATTCGCAAAAATTTGATTTTCACTATTTTGAAGTGAGTATTTCGCAGCTAAACAAAATGTCCTCTAAGGGTTAAAATTTGATCAAGACCACCATCCGCGAAATTCGCGAAAATTTGATTTTCACTATTTTGAAGTGAGTATTTCGCAGCTAAACAAAATGTCCTCTAAGGGTTAAAATGTGATCAAGACCACCATCCGCGAAATTCGCGAAAATTTGATTTTCATTATTTTGAATTGAGTATTTCGCAGCTAGACATATTGTCCTCTAACGGTTAAAATTTGACCATGACCACCATTCGCGAAATTTTTTTGCTTAGTAATAATCTCGAGTTTTCCTAAATCGAAGTACAGATAAGGTATAAATAGATATCCAAGCTAGAACAACGAAAACGGCAGGAATTTTCGTTAAGGTAATGTTTTAACATATTTTAGGCTGAGGAAAAGGTATGTGTGCAATCGGCTTTGCCGATGTAAACTTCTTTACTTGTTTTATATGAAAATTTCTTTAAAAAAAAAAATCTTCAAATATATCAAAGGCAATTGATTGAATTCAACTAAAAGAATTGCGTAATATTCGAAAATTTAAACTTTCGCAACTCTTAAAGTTGAAGACTACAATCCGTCATGTTGTAATTTTGTATGTTTGGATATAGCATAAATCGATTACATAATTACACTGTTAGGCTCATAATCATCAACCCAGCCTTTAGACTCCATAGAACTTTAAGCTTTCCAACTAATTTTAATAGTCTTAATAAAAGTTTTGCGGGGTTTTTATTTGTTTTCTACAGAGTTGGGAGATGGTGCACTCAAAAGTGTTAGTTAAGTAGTTTACGAAATGATGAATGCATTAAAAGCTTAAAAAATAGTTAATAAAATTATACAGATATTTCACTATTTATTAGTGATGTTGCGAATATTCGCATTCGCATTCGTATTCGCGAATATTCGCATATTTCTGGACATTCGTATTCGCATTCGCAAAATTTTATGTGCATATTTGGCGAATATTAACGTCCGAAAAATATACAAATCCTATGGATGTTATAGTTTTATTTTATGTAGATTGACTTAATATGTATATTGATTTGTAGATTACAAAACAAAATATTTAAAAGTTATTCAAAACAGGCTTGGAGAAAAAATTTAAATTCATTTTCTTTACGAAAACAGATTAATTAAATAACTTATTTTTCTGAATCATTGGGCAGCACTCTAACAAAAAATATGTGGGGCTTACAGGGCACTTCAGCTCTCAATAACAAATCATAGAAAACTGAACATTCGCATTCGCATTCGTATTCGCGAATATCGGCGACAGATATTCGCATTTGCATTCGCATTCGCGAATGTTTAAAAAACCACATTCGTAACATCACTACTATTTATTACCAGCTTTAGTGACCACTAAATTTAGTGTGTATGATTATATTTGAACTACACTCAAATAGTGGAATATTTAAGCAATCACTAGATGAAAGCTGCAATACATATCACATGCACTCGCCACTCATATGAACACGCTGAAATTTTAACACTCCAAAATAAAAATGATCTCAAAATTTGAATAGGCTCGGAATTTAATAAGCACGTAGCATTAACATACATCACACAACCTTTGCCTTTTTGCGTTAAAAATTAATTTCCCGGCGGCAAACAGTGCCCACTGCCTACAAAGTATACGAGACTGAATACGAGACCTGCCTATTAATAGCTACAAGGTTTTCGAGATTATGGGCGAACTGCCCACCAATAGCTTACAAAGTATACGAGATTGTAGGCGAACCGATTACCAATAGCTTACAAGGTATACAAGATTGTAGGCGAACCGCTTACCAATATCTTACAAAGTATACAAGACTGTCAGCGACCTGCCTACCAATATCTTACAAAGTTTACAAGATTGAAGGCGAACTTCCTGCCAATAGTTTACTTTATGTGGTGGTGGTAGGCGTTCGCTCTACAAAACGGTCACGCTCGAACAAAAGTATACTAGGATGGTATATGAGGTCGTAAGCATTACCGGCTACGGCCTACGAAATGTGTTGCGGTTCATCGCCTCTGTAAGCAGCATTTTACTCGCTGGAAATGCTTAGTACACTACCCTCAACTCTTGTCTTGTATAGCTCGCGAATGAACTATTAGTTCAATTGAAGGTATGAGTTCACTGAATGAACAAACTAACGCGTTCAGAACAAACTTACAGCCGAGTCAGACGTAACAATAAATGTTTCGACAATATACAAAAAAAAACAAGTATAGAAACACGTACGAAGAACAGAGACGCTTGCTGGTTCAATATTGCTGTGCTCATCTTTCTTCTCATGCACAAATAATATGTTTGTGTACTTTGGTCGGTTAACTGTTCATTCAACAATCGAAACTAACTGACTTCAATGTGCGAAAAAAATTTATAAATAAAATTGTGCATATTCTGACATCTCTAGCCCTTGAAAAAGTGTTTAAAACCAACTCATAACATTAATTTAATTATTTTTTGGTTTTTTGTCGATATGTTAACCTGTATGGCCACCTCTTTTCAGTTCTACGAATGTAGTTATCACTATTTTCAAACCTAAAAACAATGGGAAAAGCCACAAGTCGATTTAAATTTCTCATACGAGTTTTGACAACTCATTTCCCATTTTGTTAAATGAACAAAACTAAATGCATCTCATTAATAATAAATATAATTAAATTTATTTTACACGAAACTTAATACAGGTAAAACTGCTATAACGCGGTGAATAGGTTCTTCTGAATAGGTGAAATCGCCTTGTAGGAGACTCTAACTCTATACAAAAATCAGAGTTTGGTTCCAAAGTAAAAAAAATTTCAATAAAATATTGGAATTTGTATACATACTTAGTAAAAATATGTGCTTAATATAATTTTGTGTATTTATTTGTTGAGTCATTAGAACATACGTATTATTTTTTTTTTTTTTTGATTGATGCTTTTATTTGCAATGCCGACAGCAAACTAACAAAAAAACTATTACATCAAATGAAAGTAGCATAAATCATTGTGTGATGTTAGAACCGCGGGGAAAGCCCCCTTTTTTTTATTTTTAAATGTCGTTGACTACACAATTACGTATTTGTTTGTCACTTTGTAAACACATGTTCAAGTGTAGGGTGGCAATGCTATAACAAAATAGCTACCAAAGTATGGACAAAATGCAAAGAATTTTATTTGGGCAAGAAAACCTTTTTCAAATTAAAATAGTAAATATTTGAAACAAGTAAAGAAGTTTACATCGGCTAAGCCGATTGCACACATACCTTTTCCTCAGCCTAAAATATGTTAAAACATTACCCTAACAAAAATTCCTGCAGTTTTTGTTGTTCTAGCTTGGATATCTAGCTACACCTTATCAGTGCTTCGATTTAGCTTCACAATTGTTATTAAGTACAAAATTTTTACGAATTGTGGGCATGGTCAAACTTTAACCGTTAGAGGACATTATGTCTAGCTGCGAAATACTCAATTCGAAATAGTGAAAATCAAATTTTTGTGATTTTCTCGGATGGTGGTAATGGTCAAATTCTAACCATAAGTGACGACTTTATTTGCACAGAAAAAATAGATTGTAGTAATGGCAAATGATTTCTGCATTTGGTATGCTAGTAAAAATAAAGTATTTGAACTAAATAAAAAATAGTCGTCTTGAGATAAAATTAGTAAAGAGAAATGAAATTTCAGTTGCCGCGTTGATTTTGCGCAACTGTAATGTAGTTGAAACAAAAGCCAAACTGCTCTTGACAAGAACAAACAACAATTTTATTTACCACGAATGGAATATTCGTTAAGTTTAATGAATATTTTTTGAAAATACTAATCCATAGAATTTTTGTAAAATCAAAAATATTTTTGTTTAAGTTAAATAATGGAAATTAGTTAAGTCAAAGAAAAAGGGGACAAATTTGCTGTTAAGGTAAACAACATTTATTCATTTCAACGTGCATCTACTGTTGAATTTGACAGGCATCAGCTGATTATTGGTCATTCTCTCTGTGTTAATTGAAATGAGAAGACTCGTGTATGTGCTTTTGCGGTTTGTTTTTTAATAAAACGCTGAAATTCAAAATTAAACATTGAATAAAAAGAAAATGGACCAGGCAACAGAAAAGGTAGATGCTGGGATTTTATCATTTGACCTGGAAAGTGATGATATGAGCATTGAAAGTGCTGAAAGTGCGGAGGTGTTCAATTTGTTAGCATCATGGGAACTGTCTTTTGATGCAATCAAAACAGTCATTGACTGCAGGATCAATTCCTTGAGTCGATTAAAAATGCTGAACAAGGAGGATATCAATGAAATTTTCGACTCCAGACAATTATTTGGAGAAAAAGTTTGTTTCCGTTATAATCTTCAAAAGTGGGGTATTGAAAACAATGTAGGTATATATGCAAAGATCAAATTTATTTTTTCTCATGTTAAAGTTTTTTTTCATTTCTAGTACGAGCCGTTGCAAGGCACTGATTGCACTTCATCTAACTCAACCCGCGTAGAAGAGTGCATGAGCTCCCCTATTGCTATTGAGTATTCATTCAAATTAAAAGAAGCTTTAGAAAAAACAGTAGATGGCAAAGATATTATTTCAAAATTTTTGGTCACCAACACATTAAATGAGAGAGACCAGACTGCTATTGTACGAATTATTGTGGACTATTTTATATTGAATAACATTCAAATGGACGCTAAGGCCATGAAAAGTTTAGCAGAAGATATAACCAAACTTTTTCCGTCGGAGAATGCAACAACTTACTACATACCACGATCGAAAATCAAAAATGCGTCTGGAAAATTGTATGATCGGTACTATAATCAAAGAAATAAAAGGAAAAACTTAACTTTAAGGTCCTCTTCTCCTAAAATACACAAGCCGAACTGTGAATTAAATGCTGTTGGACAAGAAATAAAAAGTCCAAATGATATTGCTGAGTTTCAGTTGAAGAAAAAATGGTTGGTGCACAACATCCCTCAGGATATAAAAGCTCATTGGCAATCAACTTCAGTTTTACGGCTTAAAGAAAAGAAGGCACCTTTAAAAGAATTTTTGAATAACTGGCCCAGATACAAGGACCCTATTGGATATGAATTAATTGACATAGACTTTGAAACGTTATACCCAGGAAAACATAATCTGATGTTTGAAAAAATTGACGAACTTGAGAAAGTTATGATGGAAACCATATTTCCAATTTATATCAAAGACAAACTAAATATGCAGTACCTTGAAAAACTAAAGGCAGAAACAAACAGGGGTATTCTAAGCATGTACATTAAAATAAAGTTATTTTCAAAAAAAAATGGCAATTAAATTAAGTGCCTCAGTATATGTATAAGTATATTATAACGTTTTGAAAAGAGCTTAAATGAATTTTGTATCTTTAAATTAGAAAAAAAAAATTTATTCGAATGATTTTTTAAGTGTTTAAGTTATGTCTGATCTCTTACTTTATAATCCTAAGTTAAACGAAGTTTGTATTGATTTTTATTTTTTACTCTTTATTTTTTTTAAATATATATGTACATACATACCATGAACAATAATAAAATAATTAAAAAAAACTTATAAAAACAATTATTTTAAAAGGAAACTTTTGGTATTTACAATTTCGCAGGTTGAGGAAAATACAAATGGTTTTAAAACAACATTTTTCGCATTTAAGCCCCTGTAGTTCGGGCAAATGAAAGCGCATTTGAATTTACCATTACTTTTTTATTATGTTCATAGTTAAAACAAGCAAAAGCGTATTTGATTTAACATTCTTAACATTTGATATTAAGAGTGTTTGCCAAATGCAATTTTACTGTTAAATCAAATAGCAATTGCTATTGGGTACATTTCGAATGCAAATTCTATTTGTGGTAAGGTTAAAATCATTTGATATTACTAGGTCATTTTTTTCTGTGTGGCGGTTAAATACACAATCAGAAGAAGCAAAAACAAAATCAGTTTTGTATAGAGATATGAGAATAAGAGAAAGAGTGTTTTTTTCTTATTTGTAGGATCATGACCTTAGTAATAGCAATATCTCAATTGTTTTTCAGCCAAAGCTTAAGTCTACATAGTAGCTATACACACAGCGAACTTCAATAGGCTGGGATGTAACGTAAAAAAGTTATCCGCGAAAAACGTAAAAAATCGTGATTTTTTAAACTTCTGAACCACTTCCCACGACCCAAGAAGGGACTACGAAAAAAATGTGTATGCAATTTTTCGGACATTTACCTGGTTCAAGTCCATGCCAAATTTCAATATGATATCTTTCATGGCTTAGGAATAAATTACGAATAACTAAAGTGTGACCGACAGACAGACGGACAGAAAGACACGGCTAGATCGACTCCTCTTGTCACCCCGATCAAGAATATATATATATGTCTATATCTATCGCGACTCCTTTGGTATGTTACATACTCCGTGCCAAACTTAATATACCCTTTTCTTCGGAAAAGGTATAAAAATGTTCGTAAAAATCGCGTTGTAAGAATATGTCCGCATTTTAGGAACCGCGTTGTAGCGAAAACGTGTTATAGGAAACCGCGTTTACCTGTATTGTAATTTTTGTTCAATTGAATTATATAATTAATACGTTCCCTGTAGTATGTATAGTGAAAACATTTTTTTTAAATTGAATATAAATACTCGTACATGTATTAAGAAACACAATCATTTAAATTCTTTTTCTCCATTGACTTAACACGCTAAAGAGAGCGATTACCGCTCGTCAGTCGTTATGAAGTTGATCATTCCATTCAAAATTGTTTTCACGCAATTTTTTTGCTCTTATTCGAATCAGAAAAACTGTGCGATAATTCGCTGAAAAGTATGCTATAATTTTTATACATTCAACAAGCAACGCGTCGCACAGTGGGGAACTTGCGGGAAAAATTCGCTTTTTCGAATAATGCTATTGAAAAATCTAATGATGCAGTTTGATAGAGGATAGTTGGACTAAGAGAAATCTGAAATTGGTTTCCGTAAAATCTTATATGTATATTGCCTTCGAAAGAGTTCGAGTTCAGCTGAAAATTGTACAGCAAAATGAATGAAAATTTGCATGTAATTTAGTAACGTGTATATGGAAGAAATGTTTGCTTATTCAGCTTGATTGATATTATTATTTAAATATAGCATTTAATGTTTCACAGAAAATATAAACTAACTGATTGAAAAAGCTAGCTACGTCTACCTACATCGGCTCACTACAAAAAACTTAGAGGTAAGAGTCTCTTCTTTAAGTTTCAGCAATAAAATTCACCAAATTTTACCAATAGTTTGAAAAACTTACAAATTAGCTAACGGAGCTATGCAAATTTCAACGCATTTTAGCGAAAAAAGCTATAGCTATGGGCCTATGGGAGGTACCCCTAGAGTCTGACCGATTTAATAATTTTAGCCAACATTCTGACTGAGTTTTGCTAAAATCGGTTGACTTTTAGCGGTAGCTACCATACAAAGCCATAACTATGGGCCTATGGGAGGTACCCCTAGGGGTTGAACAATTTTGACAATTTTTTGATTTTTTCTTAGTTACATTCATTAAACCAAGTATGATAATTTTACTTTCATTGGACTACTCCTTCTACTTTTTTCCACGAAATGTATGAGGCTTCCTCACTGTGCGTCGCGACGCGTTGGACGAAAGTGGTTCATGGCTTTAAATTAAAATTGAATTTCAATTAAGAATATAATTTCTATAAAAGACTAACGTGGCTGCAATTGGGAAATCGTTTAATGAGGTATTTAAGCGAAAATTCCAAGAAATCAGTGCTCAATTATTGCATAAGTGAAGTAGGTAATTATTATCGGGTGTTATGGAAACCAATAGTTGTCAGAATCGGTTTTGAAATCATCAATTATTGGGTGCAGGAATCTTTATATTCGAATATGGCTTTTGGTAATAGCATCTGTTTCGATTAATTAATCGTTGCTCAAACTTTCAATTGATTTCCAAGTCATCTATACAAAATAAATGGTGATTTCAAAACCGATTCTGACAACTATCGATTTCCATATCACCCCTGATTATTACTATTATTATTATTATTCAGGGGTATCACAGAAACCGATAGCTGACGGAATTGGAATTTTAGTCGATTGAATTTTTATATATATATCATAGACAGCCGGGTAAAATTTGGTTGTGTTCAATTAATAACCGATAATACTTCCGATTCGAAATCAAAAACAACAAATTTTGTAAATTTTGTATGAAATTTCGATCGGTTTTAATTCCGATTACGACAGCTATCGGATTCTGTGTTACCCCTGATTATTTAATTTTTAGTTGAATTCCTCTTTAAATACAAAATAAAATAATTTTATTTTATTTCGATTAATCTAATTCATTTCTTCTAGCATGAAGCTACAGCCGGAAGCTCTTGATTGTGACAAAGAGAATAAGAAGAAAAGAAAGAATCATTTTATTGCGTTATGAAAGGGGAGAAAACGTCCAAATTTCTAATGTGAATACGGAAACTGGCAACGAACCGAAAGAAGGAGAGAGAGAGAGAGAGAGAGAGAGAGAGAGAGAAATAGAGAGAGAGAGAGACCGAGAGAGTGAGAGAAAGAGGACAAGTTTAGCCCAACTAGATAAGTGCTCGCACGGATAGTGAATTCAAATAGATTTCAATTCGAGCAAATTAAAAATAAACATTTGCAATTTAAACAATCAAATAACCAGATCACAGCAAGGCAATAAATAGATACTGCCAACAATTCAGGATGGCACAGGATTCGGTTGTTCCGAATGTCCATATCGATAGCTCATCAAGAAGCAATCGATGTTTGCAGCTATCCAAACAAAATGCAGCAATGCCAAATAGACATAGCGAAAGCAAAAGAGCAAGAGAATGAGAAAGACTGAGAGTTGGCTAATTCCTGAAATTAAATCGGAAAATAAGCGATATGTGTGTTTATGTTAAGACCGGCAGGAGATTATGAAGCGAAGCTCATCAGTTCTCGGAAAAGTCGAGTAAACTGGACGCCTGCCTGGACACGGAATCAAAATAAGGAATAACTTAACTACATATGTATACACTATACACATTTAATAAATTATCCCTTATAACGTATCGTTGGCATGGGCCGTTAAGAAATCCTTTGAATCGCTCACATCACAGTTGGCGTAACTGAAGGACCAATAAAGACGACAGCACGCACCCGTCACTCAACGAGTAAGAAGAATGCATACAAAATGACGACATTTAAAGGTGGAAGCAGTACAGAAGGTAGGTCGGTCCATCTCTTTGTTATCCTTTTATGTGGTTTCGCTCTATAGCAAGCTGCCTGCAGGTAATCGGCTCGGTTTCTCACTGCTATTCATTTCGCCTGTAAATTCAAGCACGCGCCAACATTTGCTGGTCGCGGAAGACAAAGCCACTTTATTTTATTACCCCAGAGTGATTTGGCATTTTCTGATATAAGTCGCTTAACGCTTAAAGCTCAACGTTAAACGATCCACGAATTCCACGCGTCCTTTCGAATGGCTTATGGCGGCAGATTGTGAATAACGATGAGCGAAGCTGACAGCTTTTATTTTTTGTGCTCATCTTTTTCGCAACTCATGTGAAGATTACTTTTCAAAGTACGATTCCCCCCTTTAATTTTTATTATTTTTTTTCTGTATTATCTCGACAATCCTTTTTATTGTGTCTGGTGTACTGTCGCTCTTTCTGTTATTGCGAATTATAAATTACATCATAAAAACTGCATGTGGGAGAAAAATACGTCTTTCAAGACATTCTAAGAGTCTTTTAAAGATATTCCTACATACATACATACAGATATACATACTAAATTTGAAAATTAAATCGTTAACTTCTTTAAAGCTCGGGGATTTTAAGTGTCGGTTTTTATACCCAGCGTAAGCGGGGTATATTAGTTTTGTGCAAATCTTGTAACAGGGAGAACTAAGCTCCGGAGATATAGACATATGTATATAGAAATGATCAGTTCTTGCTTCGGCAGAACATATACTAAAATTGGAACGATACAGAGAAGATTAGCATGGCCCCTGCGCAAGGATGACACGCAAAATCGTGAAAAAAAAAATATAGAAATGATCAGGATCAAAAACTGAATCGATTTAGACATGTCCGTCTGTCCGTCCGTCCGTCCGTCTGTCCGTCTGTCCGTCTGTCCGTCCGTCCGTGGTCGGATCTCCTACGAAACGGCTGGACCAATCAAGTCGAAATTTGGCACACAGGTATATCGGGATCCGAGTATGATCCTAAGTAAAAATGGGAGACATCCGCCCACTGCCACGCCCACAAATGAATATAATGTGTTTTCAGTAAAATGCTTGTAACTTGCGAACCACTCAACACATTCCATTGATATTTGGTGTACTGGTAAACTACGCAAAGGGACATATCCTGGCAAAAAATGGACGCCGCCCTCCGTGAGCCACGCCCACAAATAAGCCCACAAATAAGGGCTTATCGTAACTTGTGAAGTAAAAGGCGTAGAAGGTTCAAATTCGCAGCATAGGTTGACCAAGGCGAATGAAAGGTATAGGAAAAAAATTTATATGGCCCGCCCACTTCCACGCCCACAAATGGAGATTTTTCGTAACTTCCGAATTAATAGGCGTAGACGCTTCAAATTCGCAACATAGGTTAACCAAGGCAAACGAAAGGTGTAGGGAAAAAATTTATGTGGCCCGCCCACTGCCACGCCCACAAATGAAGATTTGTCGTAACTTCCGAAGTAAAAGGCGTAGAAGCTTCAAATTCGCAACATGGGCTCACCAAGGCGAATGAAGGTTGTAGGGAAATAATTTATGTGGCCCTCCCACTGCCACGTCCACAAATAGAGAAGAAAAACATAGTGCACTCATAATGTCGGGACGCTGGGTATTTCAAAGTCGGGCTTGACCGACTTTAGCTTTCTTACTTGTTTTTTCTAGGAAAGTATCTTTCAGGCATTTATTTCAAAATACACTTTCATTTTATCCCCATGAAAAGTTGTCATAAATTTTCTTAGCGTTCGGGTTTCCCAATTAAGACGGGGCTCACTTAAAGGAACCCTCTGCCAAAGCCCCCTGCCAAAAAAAAAAATCTGAATAAAATAAAAGAAAGCAAAAAAAAAAAAGAACAACAGCAATTTATGTTCAGTTAAACTACTATCATGTCGTTAAGACGTGTCTCAAAAAAAGAGCACAAGAACGAAGCCATCGCTATCCGAGAAACCTGACCAAAACAGACCAGACCAATCCACACCACACCACACCACACCACGCCAGACCAATGCAGACTGGACTCGAGCAAGGACCTCGAAATCAAGTGCGTTGCAGGCGTTAAGCAATGGCAGCGAAAATGCAAGTGCCCGCCGCGTACTATTATTATTACTTAATTCTTATTATGACCGTTCGGAATATAGAACAAGAAGCAAAAAGGAAAATGGGCATGAAAATGAAAACGAAAATGAAAATGAAAATAAATAACATGCCACATACTTACAACCACAAACTGTAGAGCATGCCATTTTCATTCAGGCAGAAAAACCATTAAGGTTTCATGCCCGAACGCTAGCATTTTTACGAGACCCAAAAAACATGAAATAACTTATAACAAAATAAAAACAAAAAAAAAAAAAAAAGGAAGAAAGTAAAAATAAAAATTGCAACGACAACAATCTTCTCCGTGCGAAACATGGAAAAGTTTCCAAAAAGTTCAACAAAAAAATCAAAAATAAAATAAATGAAGAAATTGTAAAGAAAAACAAAATAAAGCCAAATTTCAAGTGTAAAAAAATCCTTTCCGGCAAACCACAATTTAAGACCGCAGCTTGCCGCACAGTGGGTCCTCGCAATTTAACTAAGGTACAAATATAGCGAAGAGCTTTCGAAAAGACATATTACTCCTTAACCATTTTCTTGGAGATCACATTTAACTGGGGTAACTAGAATGTGCTTTGTCGATGTCTGAGAGAAGAAAGGTGGCAAATAGATGAAGAGAGAGGAAGAGAGATAATGAGAGCGAAACAGAAAGAGAGATAATGAGAGCGAAAGAGAAAGAGAGATAATGAGAGCGAAAGAGAAAGAGAGACAAAGAGAGATAAAGAGAAAGAAAGAGAAAGAAAGAGAGATAAAGAGATAGAAAGAGAAAGAAAGAGAAAGAAAGAGAGATAAAGAGATAGAAAGAGAGGTAAAGAGGAAGAAAGAGAGACAAGAAAGAGCCTAAGGGAGAGAAAGGGAGAGAAAGAGATAGATATAGAGAGAAGGAGATAGAAAGAGAGAGAAAGAGAGAGAGAGAGAGAGAGCGAGAGATAGAGATAGAGAGAAAGAGAGTTGCGGGTGAAAAAATGAAAGGGAATAAAAGAGAACAAAAAGGAGAATGTGACAACAGAAGAACACAAATATAACTGTTCGCTTCACAAAATTTTATTTCAAATAAAACTGAAAAAAGCGTGAAATTTTTTAGTTCAACACATTCCACTGTTCGCCGCGGCCACTTCATTGTGTTAATGCTTTTGGCATGGTATAGGGCTAAGGTACGAGCCTGTAACGCCTGTAGCTCTGGAAAGTGTGGAAAGTACTGGACGCGATTCATTGATGTAGCCTGAATCTGAGTTAAGCACAAATGACCCTAAACAAATGCGAAATGTTGCCAGCATCGCCACAAATGGGCACAGCCGGTCAGGCTCAGCTTCGGCCATATTATAGCGCTACGCTATAGAGATAGAAAGGCGAACGCGCAGACAGACAGAGGAATAGACGGATAGACCAACCGACAGACAGATAGACAGGAAGGCAGACGAAGAGTCACGATGCGCTGGTAAGATAACGAAACTCAGCAATGGCGCAAATTTTGATATCGGCCAAGCAAATTACGATTTGGTGGAGTAGAACGACTTCAGCCCAACTTCGGCTGCGAGCGACGCGTCGGACTCACCGAATTCAAAAGAAAGGCCGGAGCTATTAATAATTCCGGTTTAAATGAAGATAATAACAAAATATGACTTTCCATGTACGGCGGGCGTACTTTGGCCGCAGTTAAAAATAACCATGCGCCGGGGACGGATCTGTTCTTATTTTGTGGGTGTTTTTTCTGTTTAGGAGGGGGCGACGCATCGGGAGCGGCTACAGAAACATTGGCTCGAAAGAACTTTTCATAGCTCGATGGGAAAGTGTTGAACAATGTTAAATGGCGAGAGGAAAACTATCAATGCTTTCCATTGTATTGTCAAATATGTTTTTGATTTCAAAGTGGGCGTGTTTTTTTATTTCCAAATATTTTTAGAGCGTGAAAGTTACATTCTTGCGTCATAAAAATTTCTAAAATGACGCCACGAAATTGATATTTAACGTCAATTGAGCCATATTTAATGGTTCCAAAGAAATTTCGAACTCATTGATAATTTGAAGCTGACAGACGTGACGTCGCAGAAGAACTCCATATGATTGAGCTTAAAAAAACAACACTATCTAAATATGTATATATGTACGTACATAAATATGTATGGTATGTGAGCAGGAGTGAATGAGAAAAATTCCACGTTTTTTATCTCTTCCGTTTTGTGCTTTATTTTTTATTACTATTAATTTTTGGTTGTTTTCATTGTTGGTCTATTTTTCTTCGTACCTTAGTTCTGGTTTATTTATAAACATATATATACATACATATTTATATATATATATTTTTTTTTTTTCTTGAAAGTAATTCCTCCCATTTAGCTGGTTCGCCATAAATCGTTCGGTCGTAAAGCTGTTTTCTAATTACAAGTCCATTAAAAAGCTAATTGATATTAAGGACGCGTATAAATTTGTGGGTCGTTGAGGATTTTGTGGCTACTCGCCTGTACAATGTTTAAGGAGCATAGTATTTATGATTAATCGTTTTCAAGCGAAGCAATGCAATGCATTTTTTCTCTACCTTTTTCTTTTGCTTGGCTTTTTTAAATCCGAAATTGGGTTTTTTTGTTTGTTTTATCATATAAAAGCTACAATCTTTTTCTTTTTTTCATAAAGTCCTTTTAAAAGGTACTAGAGGAAATAGGGAGTAAGTGTAATGGTGAACTAAAAAAATCATCTTTTTGTTGTTTTAAGTAGACTTAAATACAGTGTACTCTCTTCTTGCGGATACTCCTCTTAAACGGACAACTTTTGTGAATGCTCAAGTATTCCTGCTTCTGAAATAGTTTCCTCTTGAGCGGACACTCGTAGGTATGAGAGAATACACTGTATACAAATCAATCTATCGAAATTTTACTATGCCACTTGAAGGGCGCCTGGTGAGAGGAACACAGAATTCTGCTGATGTTTCATAATAGGAAAGATCAATGAACATCTATGAATACATCACTCAACGAATTGATTTCTTCATGAACGCTTTTCCGTTGCAACATGCATGTGGGCGGCATTCAGTAAAGCTTGATGAACAACGAAGACTGACTGCCTCGATATCGATAAGCTAAATCGAATATACATATATATCAATAAATATTGTTTCAGGGATGGATAGTCCCACACACACACACACACACAGAGAAAGAGAGAGAAAGAGAGAGAAAGAGAGAGAAAGAGAGAAAGAGAGAAAGAGAGAGAAAGAGAGAGAGAGTGCGAGAGAGAGCAAGAGAGAAAAAAAGAGAGAGAGAAAAAGAGAGAGAAAAAGAGAGAGAAAAAGAGAGAGAAAAAGAGAGAGAGAAAAAGAGAGAGAGAGAGAAAAAGAGAGAGAGAGAGAAAAAGAGAGAGAGAGAAAAAGAGAGAGAGAGAAAAAGAGAGAGAGAGAAAAAGAGAGAGAGAGAGAAAGGGAGAGAGGGAAAGGGAGAGGGAGAGCGTGAGTGAGAGCGAGAGAGAGCGAGAGAGAGCGAAAGAGAGCGAGAGCGAGAGCGAGAGCGAGAGCGAGCGAGCAAGTGAGCGCGAGAGAGAGACAGACAGAGCGAGCGTGAGAGAGAGACAGACAGACCGAGCGTGAGAGAGAGACAGACAGAGCGAGACAGAGAAACATACTGAGACAGAAAGATAAAGAGGTAGAAAGAGTGGTCGTGGGAGAGAGAGGGGTAGCGAGAGAGGTTGAGGGAGAGAGGGGTAGAGAGAAGTCGGGGGAGAGAAAGAGAAGTCGGGGGAGAGAGTGATAGGTCGGGGGAGAGAGAGAGAGAACTGGGGAGAGAGAGGGGTAGAGAGAGATAGAGAGAAGGGTAGAGATAGATAGAGAGCGAGAGATAGAGAGAGAAGGGTAGAGAGAGGAACAAAGAGAGAGAGAGAGAGACAGAGAGAGAGACAGAGAGAGAGACAGAGAGAGAGACAGAGAGAGAGAGACAGAGAGAGAGAGAGAGAGAAAGAGACAGAGAAAGAGTGACAGAGAGAGAGAGACAGAGAGAGAGAGCAAGTGGTCGTGGGAGAGGTCGAGGGAGAGGGGTAGAGAGAGAGAGAGGGTGGTCGGAGGAGAGAGAGAGAGAGAGCTCGGTTGGTGAGAGGGGTACAGAGAGAGAGGTGGGGGGCAAGAAAGTGATACTAAGAGAAAAATAAAATTGAGCGAAATTTAAAATGGTCGTAAGCAAAAAAAAAGAAAAGTATTCCCATTCGCTCATTCCGTCCTTCAATCGTTGCTCGATGCATTCACTAGTGAATTTATGAATTTATGAATTCAATTAGAGGTGATAACGTGCCATGAAATTGGCATACTCATATTTGTGGAGAAGTCACGCTCGCCCCAAATACCGACAAAATTGCCGAGAGAATTCTTTGCCCAATCACGTTCATATCGAACTATATTCGCATAAACAATGCAACAGCATTATCGACTTGAGGTATTAAGAAGAACAATTTTGTGCAATTTATTCTTGTACGTATGCCGAATGCAACAATGCAGGAGCGAACGAAGGAGCGAACAAACGATTGAACAGTATGTTGTGCCAGGATGTGCAAGGACTGCGAAATCGGCATCGTTTTCATAAGTTTAATTTACTGAGTACTAGCACCCATCGATGCACCGGCTCGAGCACGTTCAAATGGAGTTTCCTTTTGCTGTTAATTTTTTCTTCTTTTTTGAGCATATTTTTGGAAGTCGATCTCACAAAAATGTTCGTTTAAGGCTCTCATAGCCAGAAAGTGTCACATTTCTTGAGTTCTTGAGTGGATGTACTTTGCAGGACATAAATTTTAAACTTTGCTATTCTATGTAAACAAAAATTGATATGTGCATATGTGGATGCTAGAAAGTTGGAAAGCTTACTTTCAATCGATGACTCCTTTGAGACAAATTGGTTAGGTTGGGATTTGGTTCAAAGTTTCAATCAGACGAATGTATAGAAACAATTAGGTCAATTGGATTAAGAGAGGGTCACTTTCATAATTGATCATAAAAAAGACTTTTTAACAGTGGCTTGGAGTGAGTGGTGAGTTTGCTGTTTCAAAACATATTTTATTAAGTAACGGTTGAAGTGGCATTCAACTGTCGTGAATTGTGTAATGATTTGTTTCTGAAAGTCACCACGGAACTAGAGTGAAAAGAAACTCAGATATCGATAGACTGTTTCCAGGAAATATTTTGATTACCTAATAAAAAAATTAATCATTTATGAGTCCTTATTCGGAGTTATGTCTTTTATAATGAGCTCATTAAAATAAATGAGATGTATAATATGTTTGTATATGACCCGGTGTAAGAATCGCAAATGATTCCTTCATAAATTCATATTTGATTCTTTTTTTTTTTTCATCAAACGTTGCTTAGGGGCACATACACATCTCAAGCGACACAACTTGTCTTTAAACGGTCTTCAAGAGCGCTCAGAGACTAATTAATGAGAGCTATTGCTCTCAAATAAGCTCTTTGAGAGCTCTTGAAGACCTTCTAAGGACTAAAAGGACGCAAAAAGGCGGGGCTTAGGGGCCTTATGAGAGCTCTTAGAGACTTAACAAAAAATCAGTTTTCTCTCTATGAAGTCTTTGAGAACTCTTTGAAAGATCTTTAAAACATATTTAAGAGTTCTTTGAAAAACTGAACTACGACGTCATACGATTTATAAATTATATCCTATTTCTTTTTCTTTAAGAAGAAACACAAAAGACGTCCCACATATTCAATGTTGGAAATATTTTGAACACAAAAGGACATGTGTGAAGATTATAATGTAATAAAAAAATATGTAAGATTGTAATGAAATATCTCGATTATTTGAACATAAAAATGAAAACGGAGATCAGTTCATCGGCAATATGATATATTCTACCCCACTAAAAAAAATAGGAAACTAATTTCAGGCATTTTCCCTTCTTAATTTGAAATCAAGATTTTCATAAAGCAAAAGTTTTGGTTGATTGTTTAGAAATAAAATTATACAACTTCGTTCCAAAAAGATGGCGGATTTCCAAATTTATTTTGAAGACATTTTGAAGAGTTAAACATCTCAATAGTGAGCAGACAAATTTAGAGTTGCATCAGTAATTTTTATTTTTTTTTTTTTTTCAATCTAAATAACACCCCTGGTAAGTCAGGATTTCCTGAAAATGCCACTATTGCTTGTTAATGTCAACCCTGCGTAAATGAGAAAATTCATCTCTAGCAATAAAATCTAATGACCCACTATTCCCTCTCAATTAGTTCTTTGTAAGAGTTTTAAAAGACGTGACGTCACTGAAAATCTCTGATAGGTCTTTATAAACAGGAATATAGAGGTCTACTCTCACAAAGCTCTTTAAAATGTACTTTGAAGAGTTTTCCTAATATGAATGTGTTAGCTCTTTGAAATACCAACATGAGAGTTTCCGAAGAGTTAAAAAAAACATCATCGGGAATCGCTCTTCGGACACTGTTCAAAGAGTTTATTGAGAGCTTTCTAAGACATCCGATGTTTGAAGTACAGGAGATTTCCGATTTAACGAGTATTCGCGTTAGCGAGTTTCGCATTTAACGAGCATTTAAATTCGTTCCATTGAGTATCTTATATAACGAGCAAAATGGCACAAAAATTTTTGTGTGCACTCGGTTTAGCGAGCAACATAAGAAATCAGTGAAAAAGCATAAAGAGAAATAAAGAGGATTCCAAGAAATAGTTAAGCGAAGAGTCTAAAAGCGCGTGTGCTGCGCCAACTGCCGCAAGCAGTCAATGTATGCAAAGTAATGTGAAATCGAAAAAACGCAGGCGCTGTTGGACTTACCGCTTTATTTGTGCACAGTTGTTCAGTGATATCAATTTTTAATCCCCAAATCCCCCACGTAAGCATACGTTAGTAGAAATCAGTGAGTTTTTGAGACAAGATATTTTTTTAAAGTTTTTATTATACTTTTCATATCTGTGTCGCTTGGGATATGACTCTTTCTCGTAAAGGGTGATTTTCAATCAGATAGCAGCAGTAACAGCGTGTTTTGACCTTAAGCATTTTTTTCCGAAAACTGATGAATGAACGATTTCTATCTACATATTATTTTTAAAATTTTCAAAGCAATGGCAGTATTTTTATAAATTTTTTATTCTGGGCAGCACTGCGTACGGCCACTGCCACTGCCGCCGTGTTGTAATAAGCTTAAAATCAATTTGTTATCATTTAAATATTAGCCGGCTTCGGCAACTGCCACACTGTCTTATTGTAATTCAGTCTTCAAATTCAAAAAGTTTCGAACTCATTTCGGATTCATAAATTAGGGCAATTCGGAAATTTCTTTCTCTCAATAGTACTTGAGTAATGAATGATTGCATCGAAGGAAGTGATGATTACTTTTCATCTATACTGGAAAGTTTTGTCTCAACACTGTAAGAAATTCTCATGAGAAATTAACTTTTCTTTCCCTCCGTTGTTGAGACTGCTAAATTCATTTCCACGAGTGTAATTGCATGTATATATGTATATAGATATCAGCATGCGAATGTGTTTAGATATGTGTACAGTAATTGATCCCTGAAGCAACAGAACATCCCTCAGATTCTGCTCTATCGTTGAGATTTGAAGTTTTGCAGAAGGAAAAACAAGAAAAGTTTGCAATTCAATTTTCCTCTTGCTCTTCCGAAATATTTACTTGATTTCAATATCTCCTGTGAAGAATATGCAGCTGCATGACGACATATCAAATAAATGCAAATGAAATGCCAGCGAAAGTTTGCAATCAACTTGAGTGATTAAACTCTTATGGAGGTAATAAAACTGGATTAGATAGCCAATGTCATAAGTGTGCAAGTGCACTTAAAACAAATGCTACGTTAGCATATTCACATATGGGTTAAAAACGTAATTCACTCGGTTTGCTTTTCTCCTTATTTTCTTTTTATATATTTTTGTTTTTTGTCGATAAAATTTTTATCATGAAAACATACACATCAACAATATAAATGAAATAGCCAAGCAAACAGTTTAAGTTTAGCTTTAATTATAGGTTTTTTATTGAAAAAGGACAATAGATTTAAAGCAGGGACCATAACCGTTAAAATTTATATTCTAAAAATTACAATTGAAGTGTAATTTTAAGAGTTTTAATATTTTAATCAGAAAATAACATTTATTTTTTTAATTATATTTCTTACTCACAATAAAAACTTTTTTTAGATTTTTTAATTTTACTCAGCAAATAAAAATTATTTTTCGAGTTTTATTTTTTGCTTAGAAGATAAAAAATATTCTTAGTTATATTTTTTACTCCAAAAAGAAAAATTAGTTTTTGATTTTTTTTTTTTTTTTACTCAGAAAAAAAAACTCCTACATATATTACTACTTTCATCAAGATATGGCCTGATGCTATGTAGAGTTAATAGCGTTAAAAAGTTTTTAGCCTTACAAAAATATCGCTATTTTCCGGGTTCACTAATTTTCTTTGTAAAATAAAATGGGACGAAATCGCGACATTTTTGAAAGAGAATTTTTTATCTTTTACGAAACGAAAAATTCGTGGGAATGCAAAATCTGCAAGGCACCATTTCAAGGGAATTATTTATCAAATCTAAAAAGGCACTTGCATGAAAAACACAACGAGTTTTAAAAATATTTGCGTAATACATACTTTCATTTTGTGAGTAAAACAAAAAAACTTGCATAATAACTTTTATTTTCTGAGTAAAAAATAAAACTCCAAAAATAATTTTTAGCATCCGAGCAAAAAATAAAACTGCAAAAGCAGATTTTATTTTCTGAGTTAAAACTAAAACTCTTAGAATAAGTTTTATCTTCTGAGTAAATAATAAAACTCGAAAAATAATTTTTATTTCCTGATCAAACAATAGAACTTGACAAATAATTTATATTTTTTGATCGACAAATAAAACTTTAAGAATAAAACTCAAATACTAATTTTTCAAATATAATTTAGTTTATATTGATTTTTAAAATTCAAAAATAATTATTATTTTGGGTTCCTGCTTTAAAGTCTAAAATAAGATTGTTAACACAGTATAATTTTCAAATCTTTTATAGGTATTGCGTTTAAAGCCAAATTTTTTACAGTGAAAAGACTCAACAATTTTCAGCGACATTTTTACATAATCGTATCTCAGCAGCGAAATAGTCATAGCATGCCAACAACAGCGACTCCTATTCGACTACAAGTAATGCAAGTTCATTACAATTTAGATGAAATTTCCCCTAATGAAATCAATTGTAAAATATCCAATGCTTAATCAAACCATTCAATATACTCCACGCCACTGACGTTGTACCGATCGAAACGGTTGGTATGTGTTAAAAGCAAAATAAGTGTGTGTGTGTTGCGTAGTTGTCACAAGATAACTAATATCAATACAAAATAGTACAAACCGGTTTGACCAAAGGAGAAAGGAAAACATGAGAGAACAAACTTTCTGAATTTCGTCTCTCTCCGAACAAGCAGACAAGGCAGACCATTAAAAAAATTAAAATTTTCATAATGCGTTTTCATATTCGTTCCATTAAAAGGCAGAAAATCGTTTATATTCACTAAAAGAAACTCTAGGAATAAAGGAAATAGAAAAAAATAACTCACCTTATTAACATATTGCAACGATTCGTTTCGATACGCACACAACAAACGTTTTCTTCCCTTCACTTCGATCGCGACAAACAAAGACACGGGAGTTCATCGCATTCGTAGGAATACACACAACCGCACTTGCCTATCAAAACTTTGCACTCCGCAATCCGCGATACACGATCCGATACCCGAGACTCCCGCACAGCCGCGCACACAGAAAGAGACTGAAGCCTCAAGCTGTACTTAAACGCAGGCAAATGGCAATTCATTGTAAGTGTTGCCGTTTTGTGTACTTTTTGAATCACCTGAGCAGTGCTCGGACTTCTACCGCTTTAGTGGTAGATCTACCACTATTTTCACTTTCTACCACTTCTACCACGCTAGGTCAAAATCTACCATTTTTTTATTACTTATTTATGCCTTTGTTTTATTTATTTTTTGGTCATTTAGAATAATTGAGAGCATGAAAAATGTGCTTCAATGTTATGTTTTATTGAAAAATTTGTTGGCAGCATCCTATTGTCAAGAATGGCAGTATTGGCGCTTAACGACATCCAAAAAATATTGATACATTTTCTTATAAGAGAAAATACCTAAAAATAAGTATGTAAGTTTCCAAATTTTCTACATGATCGGATGCGATATATTGTATTACTATTTTAAACAATTTTCAATCTACAACTTTTTATATAAATCTACTACTTCTTCTTTAAAAATCTACCACCTTTAAAAATTTCCAAGTCCGAGCACTGCACCTGAGTACTTTTTATGTACCAAATTATTTTTAGGTCGATTTGCGTACTATTTCGCTCAACTCCGCATTAGAGTTGCAGGACTATCGATTTCAGTTTTTCTTTGATTGTTAAAGGTTAAGAAAAAAAAAAGAAACTGGGCTAACGATCAGCTCGATTCTGAATATTCCCGGGGATTTCACTTTTCTCGAGAGTAAACTTCATCTTTTTTAAATATGTGGGAAGAAAATTGATAGGGAATGGGTATTTTATCCATAATTATAATTTCCCTTACCCTATCTATTTAAAAAAGGAGAATTTTAGTCTCGAGAAATGTAAATTCCCCGGGAAATCTTTTCCCGGGAATATTCAAAATTGGGCTGTATTTCTTGCATTCCTCCCTCTTTCCCTTAATGATTTTTCACTGATTTTTTATGTTGCTCGTTAAACCGCGTGCAGAAAAAAAATTATGCCATTTTGCTCGTTATATAATGTATTCAATAGAAAGAATTTGAATGCTCGTTAAATGCGAGCCTCGCTAAAGCGAATGCTCGTTAAATTATTTTTAATATGTTTATACTCAAAACTAGTCTTTTAGTCTAGTCTTTGACTAAAAAAAAAAAATTTATCTTGTATAAATATATTACCGTGATGAAAAAATTACGTTAGTTTTTGTGATTTTTCTTTTTCAAAAAAAAAAAAAATATTTATGTGCGTACTATTTCTGTAAAAAAGGTCCGTTTTGTGTACTTTTTTCCCATTTTTTTTTTTGGCAACACTGTTTATTGCCACGCGGCGTGACAATGAATTGCCATTTGCCTGCGTTTAAGTACAGCTTGAGGCTTCAGTCTCTTTCTGTGTGCGCGGCTGTGCGGGAGTCTCGGGTATCGGATCGTGTATCGCGGATTGCGGAGTGCAAAGTTTTGATAGGCAAGTGCGGTTGTGTGTATTCCTACGAATGCGATGAACTCTCGTGTCTTTGTTTGTCGCGATCGAAGTGAAGGGAAGAAAACGTTTGTTGTGTGCGTATCGAAACGAATCGTTGCAATATGGTTAAAAGGTGAGTTATTTTTTTTCTATTTCCTTTATTCCTAGAGTTTCTTTTAGTGAATATAAACGTTTTTCTGCCGTTTAATGGAACGAATATGAAAACGCATTATGAAAATTTTAATTTTTTTAATGGTCTGCCTTGTCTGCTTGTTCGGAGAGAGACGAAATTCAGAAAGTTTGTTCTCTCATGTTTTCCTTTCTCCTTTGGTCAAACCGGTTTGTACTATTTTGTATTGATATTAGTTATCTTGTGACAACTACGCAACACACACACACTTATTTTGCTTTTAACACATACCAACCGTTTCGATCGGTACAGCGTCAGTGGTGTGGAGTATATTGAATGGTTTGATTAAGCATTGGATATTTTATAATTGATTTCATTAGGGAACATTTCATCTAAATTGTAATGAACTTGCATTAACTAATAGTCGGATAAGAGTCGATGCCGTTAGTGTGCTATGACTATTTTGCTGCTGGGTTGAGTAATGTTTAATTTCACTCTATTTTGATACGAAAATGTTTGACCTCATACACTAACGTGTAATAAAAATAAATATAAATCGAAATTTAAGTTGTATTTTCGAGCGAAAAAATATAAATCGAAATTTGATTTTTTTTTTTTTTTTGAAAAAAAATAAAAATAAAAATCAATAAATAATGATTATTTCTGAGTTTTAAAAAGAAAACTTAAATCAATTACAGTCCCTGAAAGTTATAGTAATTTTTAACTCTAAATTCTGAAGGCCTTAAAAAATGTTTAGTTGGACGTTTTTATACCCGACACACTCTGTGTCGAGGGTATATTGCGTTTGTGTGGTTGTGCGTAACACCCAGAACCAGTCGAGATAGACCATACAAAATATACATAGAAATGATCAGCGTCGCCAGGAGATTCCATTTAGACATGTCCGTCCGTCTGTCTGTCTGTCCGCCTGTCTGCCCGTCTGTCCGCCTGTCTGCCCGTCTGTCCGTCTGTCTGTAAACAGATATCTTATCGAAGGAGTTGAGCTATCTCGACAAAGTTTGGTATGCGTGCTCACGGGGACATGAGTAAGACTAAGTTCGAGAATGGACCCGATCAGACCATTTTTAGGGGTACCTCCAGTACTAGGGTCTGTTACGAAAATCACAAAAACTGCTCTAAAATCGATATTTTGATGAAAATTGATATTTGAACATATTTGAAGGCCATTATTTTTATTTCCAGAAGTTGAAAATTTGGGCGTGGCAAAGGGGCAGTTTTCATTAAGAAATCTATCAAAAGTCGGTATATGGGGCCCCTTATGGTCTTAAACACCTCTTGATATTAACAATTTTTTGAACACGTGTGTCTGTGTCGGGTATTTTAGTGTCAGGCTCGCCTGACTATAACACCCTTACTTGTTTTATTTGTAAATGTTATATGTTATAGGAAAATACGATCACCCTAGTGGAACAACCAAACGAGCAAGCCATAGCAGCGCATGATGCATTTGAATTTCCATTTTCTTATGCACTTTCTTACAAACTGCCATAGTATATGGCGACAAATGTATGCATGTGTGTGCTCGAAGGTTGAACAAAATTACATTTGTTATTCGAAAGGATATTATTCTTCCTCCACTATTGAGTTGAATGTAATGACAATGTTTATTCGATTGTGCAGCATAAAAAGGAAAGCCTTTTTCCCCCAACGAAAAGCCATTATTCTGAAACAGAATTTCTCAGTATAATTTAATTGAAAGAAGCCAAAGAGACTCATTGAAAACTTTATTCGCATATCCTATTATGATTGCATACATATGTATGTACATACATATATCAAAGGAGTCGAGCATTCAACTGATTGAGTTTGACATTGAACTAGTTCGAGATAAGTCCGTTTTATGCCATTAAATGAGAAAAATAGAGATTTTTTGATTTTACGATTTAACATGATACAATTTTTTCTCATATTCACCTCATAAAAAAAAAGAAAAAAACAACTTCATGTGATCCAAAATATCCCCAAAAAAGACTCTTCCGTGACCACCACCTTTTTAATATCGTAAAATTTCTTCAAGAAAAATTCAATTTCGTTCCTTGAGCGTGCACAGTTTTCATGTTTGACAGCTTATGGTTATGCGGTAAGCGAAAG